>CAUYQG010277937.1:0-16136 GCA_963574415.1 Tarsius wallacei
TCGACCCACTGGGCTCTGGCGATCCTTCCACCTCAGCCTTACAAGTAGCTGGAACTACAGGCACGCACTACCACGCCTGGCTAATTTTTGATTTATTGTAGAGATGAGGTCTCGCCAAGTTGCCCAGGCGGGTCTCGAACCCTCAGGCTCAGGCAATCCACTCACCTCAGCCTCCCAAGGCGTGGGATTACAGGCTGAGCCACCGAGCCCAGCTATCTCTGGATATTCTTATCCGAAACTCGTAACCCCAGTCCAACCATGAGAAAAACACCAAATTCCAACGGAAGGGCATCCTACAAAATGCCTGACCAGTACTCCTCAAAACCATTATATTTGTCAAAAACAATGAGAGTGAGAAACTATCACAGCCAAGAGAACCTTAAAGAAAAATGACTACTAAATGTACTTTGGTATTCTGGATGGAATCCTAGAACAGAAGAGGGACATTAATTAAAAACTAAAGAAATCTGAATAAACTATGGACTTCAGTTAATAACTGGTTCATTCATTGCAATGAATGTTCCATACTAATATAGTACATTAATAATGGGAGAAACTGTGGGGTGTTTCTGAATTACTTTCTTAATTTTTCTATAATCCCAAAAAAGGAATTATAGAAAGGATTAAGTGTATAAAGTAATAATAATAATGATACCTATGAACACATCTAGAGCCTGGTTTTGGTTTCTAATACTCCTTGGGAAAAATGACTGATTCTTGGACTAGGGTAGTAAATGAAAACTGGAGCACCTGGTAGTGTCAGAAGGTAAGAATGTTCTTTAAAAAATAAAGAAAAGAAAAAGAAAAAGTCCACAATGATGGATGTATGTCAAAAGGTTAGCGAGGACCCAACCTTTTATTTGAACCGACTCTTTTAAGTTCTCAATGGCCAAAGCTGGAAAAAAAAAATCTGATTGTCTAGCTTTTGCCACAGATACAACCATAAGATAAAGGAAGGAGAAAAGAAGCTAATGTTGACTGCAGGCTGCTTATGAATCAGGCACTTTGTTAAATGCCAGACATGCATGCCATATTTAATCTGCAGCACTTCTCTGTGAGGTAGATGTGATTATCGCAACACTACAAATGAGGAAGCTAAAAACCAATAATTTCAATTACCTTGCTCCAGTTCACACAGGTCTCAAGGACATAACCAGTTTTTGAGTCCTGGGGTTGCCTCGATCCTGAGTCCATATGTCTTTACTTCCCAATGCTGCTTCTAACCCATGTTCACTTCTACTCTGGTCATAAAACTTTGTCCTAAATTATCTAAAGCTTTCTGGTAAATACTCATCAAAGAGTTTTAAAAAACTATATTAGAGTTTATTTTTATTCCTTCAAAGGTCATAATGGACAAATTACAAACCAAAAAAGCTACCAAGCTGAGGAAATGATAAAGAAATCCATCCCAATCAAGGTACCCACAGCTAACTGCTCTTGGAACTTTAACTGAAATACCAGCAGCAACATCTAATATTCAATCTGCGTCTGAAAAGTAGAATGTTTCTGCTTCTTTGTGTTTACTTAGCCTCCAGGAGAACCAGTTTCTATTACAAGTTGATGAGTAAACAGCTGATAAAAACGTGTTGTGGCCTCATCAAAGGAAAGAACCAGAACATGCCTCACAAGGCTGCTCCCATCACACTGCCAACTGTAAAGACCGAAAAGCATCTGGTTTAAAAAGGCATCAGTGTGCACCAGGAATGGCTTAATGCACAAATAAAACGCAACCCAGCGTAACATATTCACTGCTCATATAGGGGCTAGCTCACCTTCCATTCTTCTCCGCCCCCTTCTCTCCCAGCATGTCCCCACTGGCCACATCACGTGATTCTGGGTTATCCTGTCACCCAAGGGCAGAGACTCACTCAATGACTGGCTATCTTTGTGTTTAAACAATACTTCTCTGTATTGTTTTTGTTGAAGTTATTTCTTTTATGAAAATAACTAACTCACACTGGTTGTTTTGGGACTACGGGAATCTTATTTAAATACTTTCTTCCTTTAGCCTCTTTACCCAGTCTTCCCTTCTAACCATGCTTTCAAGTTCTGACCTGAACATTGTCTTGGGAATTGTGTAGCCTGGAAAGTCTATGACCTGAACAGTGTCTTGGGAACTGTATAGCCTGGAAAGTTTAAATCCCATACAATGATCAGGTTTATGAAGTATCCCATGACATTTTTCTCACTGTTGAGATGGCATCCTTTCAGATGCCACCTTTGCCCAAAATCACACTCTGTCATTATTCAATCAGTGACTTTTATGTGTAGATATTTTTCATATGTCTTTGTAAACAAGTACTATATATGTATGTAGTATATGAACCAACCTTTTAAATTTTAGAATGTAATTTTCTTTCTATATATAAGCCCTAACTCATTAAAGAATAGAATAAGAAGTCGAAAAATTTTGGCACAAATGTAAGTAAAAATAATCTTATTATGCGGATAGGGCATACAAGGCCTCCAAATTGGACTCCCAGCTTTTGGGAAAGTCTTATGAGACCACAGCTCATGGACAAAGGCTTGATATGAAGTAAACCAATGAGTATACAAGTCAAAGAAAAAAGGTTTGCCATTCTGGGTGATTTGTTTTTGTGGCAGAGTTGGGGGAGAGGAATTAACTAATAAATATTACTAGCCTTTTTGCAAATAAATTATGAAACAATGTTAAACAATGTATTTTTCTTTTTAAGAAAAAAAGTGTGTGGCTGACTTCCAAATAAATGTATATTTTACCTGCCTTAAAGAAGTTAGCAGCAATTTAGGTGACAGAATTTTAAGCAGAGTTTGAAAAATATTATTTTTAATACTTTCCCACAGTAACAGTCTGGGGAACATTTTTTACTTATTAGATAACCAAGAAACGAACTCTGTATAACATCCTGGCAATTTGCCTCTCTGGACAAGGAAGGGTGAGAAAAGCAAGTATTCAAACTCTGGGAAAAGCCATCTCCAAGGAAATCCCCATGTTTACCCTTCTTTAGGGAAAATCTGTGAGTACAGGACTCCTCCATGTCTGGGCAGGTGACAGGCAGAAAGAGCTTTCAGAGGAGTCTCCAAAGCCCCTCCCAAGCGAATGCCTAAGGCAGTCATTAGCTTATTAGACTTCTCTGGTAATTGGATGTCTGTGTAACTGCCCAAAGCCACATGCTACCCTGAGAAACGAAATCCCTGGGAATTCAGCCCCCAGATTTAATCACTGACAGAGAAAAATGGCCAATAAAGAAAGAGGGGGTTGAGAAAAGGGGAGAACCAGTTGGAGAAAGAATGAGATAGAGGGACAGAGCTTCTCTCACAAAAAAAGAAAAAAAAATCTAATTTTAGCATCCAGCATTTCTAATTAAATTTGGATTATTTAAAAGCCATTTCCTTTCCTGTCAAACTGTTTTTTAAAAAGATTAAGCATGATGCTAAGACAGAGATTTGGGGTTCACAAATCATTGAACAAATAGCACCCTTTTAATATAATAGATCAAATATGAGCCTGGCTCCCAGTATATAGAAAAACCTGGGAAATGTACATACTGGGTTTACCATAGTCAACATCAGATTTCATACAAATGAGGGTGGAAGTAAGAGCCAAACAGTACCACAGATACAACTGTATACTTGAATCCCACTTAACAAATCTGCTATGTGCTTTTAGATAACCAATTTTAAAGAACTTTTTAAAAATTACAATTCAATCCTTTTTCATCAGAAGCATGTCGTCTGGTAGGATAATAAAAAAAGCACATTCCATGATCAGAGCAGAATGGGGCTCAGAGAAGGATGCATGGCTGGGAGTGGGCTAGGGTAACACAGAAGTCAGAAAAAGTTTTATGAATGAAGTACATTTGAAATAAGCTATGGAGGAGAAAGAGCACTGGGTTTTGATAGATAAGGATAGTGGGGAATAGTATCCAGGAAAAGCAACAATGACTAACAATAATAACAATTATAATAAGGGGCAAGTTTTAGGCACTAAAACTATCTGTCCAGGGCCATGGTTATCAAAAGGTGGTCCTGGGACCAGCAGTGTCAGCATCATCTGAAAACTCGTTAGAGATGCAGATTCTCAGGCTGCACTCCAGACTCACTGAGTCAGAAACAAAAGGGACAGACTCTATAATCGGGTTTTTAGCAAACCCTCCAGGTAACTCGCATGCTCACTCAATTTTGAGGACAATTGGCCTGGGCTTTGGGAGAGTGCTGAGAAGGAAGAGGTACCCTCCTGGAAAAGTGAACAGGGTAATGTGAATGGCAATTGGAATATCAGGCAGGACAACTGTTGGCTTCTGGAGCGGAGAAGTAGAGCCATTTTCCTAAACCCATCCCCATATTGAAGCAGTCTTTTCTTTCATAAATCTCCTCTAAGGATTTGGGCTATAAGCATGTGTACTACATGTAGAATAAACAGAGAGCATTGCGCCATCCATTGAACTTTTAAAAAACAGGTAAGGTTTTACTCATCACCATATAATTCACACCACCACAATTCTCATCTTAATTTAATAACAGAATACATCCTTAAAATGGATGTATTATGAAATATCAGAACTAAATGTTAACAGTAGTGTCTAAAGTAATAGCCAACATGATTCTGCTATCAAACCACATAAGCAAAGAACTCAGCATTTGGGGAGAAACTTCCAAGATGAAGTAAAGAAATCAGCACTATGTTTTAAAGTGGAATTTTATTTATATTTTATTTTATTTTTTTTGAGTTGGAGTCTCACTCCATTGCCCAGGCTGGAGTGCAGTGGCACGCTCATGGCCACCCCAGTGTTGACCTGCTGGGCTCTGGCGATCCTTCTGCTTCAGCCTTCCAAGTAGCCGGAACTACAGGCACATGCTACCACGTCCCACTAATTTTTGATTTATTGTAGAGATGAGGTCTTACCAAGTTGCCCAGGCAGGTCTCAAACCCATGGACTCAGGCAATCTACTTGCCTCGGCCTCCCAAAGTGCTGGGATTACAGGCTGAGCCACCGAACCTAGCCTCAAAGTGGAATTTTAAAAGAAAGAATGCTTTATATTTGCATAGTTCTTACACATTACAGAACACCGTCACATGTTTGCCTCATTCGATCTATTTTTATCTTACAGGAATTATTAACGTCCGGAAGCTGAAGCTCAGAGAAGGGAGATAGTAAAAAGATTTAACACTGAATTGAGTGTTTATGCTCTCTGGGGCACTGATCTTGGTATTTAAGATCACTGAACTCATTTAATGCTCACAACAACCCTAGAAAGAAGGTAAAGTTCTTACCCAGTGAGGAAATGGGGCACCAAGAGATCTCATGGCTTAGTTAGGATCTCACAAACACACAAGGTGGCAGGGAGAAGCAGGCACGAAAACCCAGCCTGGCAGATAAAACCACACAGCTTGTGCACAGTAAAATGCACTTGGAGTCAATGGGCTTGTCCTCTGCAATCACCTGCCTCCCTCTGTGTGCACAGAAGCAGAATTGAAAAGCCCCTCTTTAGAACCCAGAAATTTCCTAATCCCCGTTAGTGCAGATTGTTACTGCTGTAAGTGACAGTGTTGACATGGTGGGAGTATTTCTTTAATTTGAGTTTTAATAAAAGTGGGTGATTTATAATCCTGTCCTTCTTAACTTTTATATCCTAAAACTAAGTGCACACACTCACATACACACATTTTACTTGTATGAAGCACTGACAGAGTTTTCTTTTTGATTATTGAAATAAGAGATATAATCATTACTCTCTGGAGAAAAGGGTATTATGTGTCTTCCCAACGTCCTTTAAAATACCCTTCCTCAAGAAGCTGAAACCTGAATAGAGTGGTCACACAGGTATAAAATAAAAGGGCAAGATGCCTAATAAAGTAAATACATCAAGACAGGCTCATTTTGCTTCTATTATTATATGCCAATAATGTTAGAAGAAAAAAAACCTGGGTGCTTCTATTGTCAAGGAGACAAGCCTTGTGTATATAACATACATTAAAAAATTAGGAAACCACTAACACAAGCGCTAAATTATGTGGTGCAGATAAGTGGCCCCTATTCCATCTGGGTATGAAAGTCCAGGGCTGAGTACAGTTTACTGGGCACAAGCTGTGTGGTTGTATATGTAATATATGCCAGCCCTGTAGGGATCCTTTCTAAATACCAAATATATTTATTCAAGGCAGGGGAAGGTATATGATTTTAATTATACTTTTAATCTCTCTTAATTGGGATTATACGTATATGTGTAGATAGATACAAGAACACCTTGGAATAAGAATGCAACTCCCTGTGGGTGTGGGGTTGCCATGCTTTAAGGAAAAACAGTAAAATGAATCAGGGAAGATGGAAGACTAGGATTTTAAATGGGCAAAGATAGAGGCATGGATTCTGAATTCATGGGTTAAACTGGGAGTAATGTATGTTGGAGCTCTATTTTATTCATGGCTTTCTCTTTTTATAACCTAACATTGTCATGCAAGTACCTGCTTGGAATGGAACTGTTTCTCATAATTTCTTGGCCAGAAATATTATGAAAGATATTTTAAATTGCTTTTTTTTTTCATCACAATGTTTCTAGGTCACTTAGGTGATTCATAGTAGAGATGTATGAATTAGGCCAGATCATCTTTAATACATTCTTTGTATTCTTACTGGTAGAAAAATTCTAAAGCAAAAACTCCAAAATAGCACACACTGATTTCACTAACTCAAAACACATGCGCGCGTGCACACACACACGATTCTTTGTAGCAAGATCTAGTTAAATGGATCCTGCCATGTTTGGAGTGTTTAGCCCTCTGGAGGGGTACAAAGGCAGCACTCCACAGAACCACAATGAACCACTATATTAATCTGTCTATTCATTGTACCACTCGTCCCAAGAAGTACCAGTGATTACTTCTGCTTTTCCAAAGAACATGAAACAACAGTAAAAGGAATGATTAAATTCTTCTCAGCTCGCAGGGCAAAATTTTTAGCTTTATAGCTTGACATCTGAGATCACACACAGACAACATTCAGTTTCTCCTATATCCTCAGGCTCACAGTATTTTACATCCTAAAATAGATTGTGTACTTTGTCAGCTTCTACTTTAAGACAGAGGTCTTAAACAGAAAAAGGTGTTCGACACTTTTTTGTGTCCCAAGTATTTCAGAGAAATGGAGGCAGAGCTGGAGGTAGAGGAGTTTTATTGCTTCAAGTGAGAAACCAGAATTAGGAGAGAAGGATGGTGTATTAGTCAGCTATTGTTGCAATTATGCTGCATAACAAAATTCCCTCAAACTCAGGGAATTACAACATAGGCACAGTTTTTCTTATGCACAGGCCTTTAGCTTGGCTGGGATGATTATACTAGGCTATGGGGATGGCTGCCAAGTACAAGTTGGGACCAGATTTATCCTAAACATTTTTCAAATTCCTTGGACGGTAGCTTCCTGAGCAAAGTTCTTCCTGACACTCAGAAACCTGGGTCATTGCAACAAACCAAGAATCAAATATGAGAAAAAGCTGGTGCCTCTTAAGAACCTCTTAAAACCCAGGGAAAAGAAAAAATATCATTTGTGACCTGGGAAACATGCTTCTCTACAAACAGAATTCCTGACCTCACACCCGTGCTTCTCTTTTCCATATTCTTTTCCAATGGGCAGCTGCATTGTTTCAACTTCTTTAAAGTCTGCGGATACATGGTTAAATACAGAACTCCAAAAAAGCTGAATATTAAAGAAAAGAAACAAAGAAAGAGAGAAGCCATACTTTGAAGGCAAACAGCAGACCCCACTTTGTAAATTCCTCATTCTCTCTGAACCTCAATCTCTTCTACAAAATGGCATTTTTTTAAACAGTAGACAATATTAGAATTCTAAGAACAATACAGCACAGTCCCAGAGTCATGAGTACCCTGTTTAGAGAAATGTTGAGATTAAACAAATTTAGCAACACCTTCTTCTCAAATAACCTAGAACGTGTCTAAAGGCTAGAACTGAACTTAAAATAAATAGGTCAATAGATGCCTATATGGGGCGTTTGCCCTGAGAAGGAGGTCTCACTGTGCAACTAAATTTCTTTTCTCTGAAGGTAAAAGTCAGGTCAGGGAGAGATGTCAGGAACAGGAAAGAGAAAGACCGGGATGATCTGTAGAATGCAGTTTTCTCTCAGAAAAGGTATAGGTGCTATTAGAAACTCTTTGCCCACCTCCTTCCTACCTCCTGATCTCTGTTTCTTCCTCACACCAGTGGGTCTGGGTCCTATGCAAATTGGTGGAGAAGGGATCAGCAGGAGTGGGTCAGCAGAGCCCACTCATGTCTCTAGGTGCACTGGACTCCACTAGGCCTGTGACAAGAGGCCAGATGCTGCATTCTCTACAGAACACCCTCCCTTGTGAAACAAACAAGCTGCTGCGAGGTCTTCTCTCCAACTGCTCTACTACAGCAGGGTATGGCGGTGAAGCCCGTCTCTGCCACTTCAGCTTTGCCACTAATTTTTGGAGATATTATTAATCTTAACCTTCAGGTTCAGGGCAAATGCCTGCACCTGCAGGGACGCCACATTCTGTTAATCACCAGTGTCCTGCCAACTGCTGGAGGAAGAAGAAACTCCTGGAACTGGGAAAAACCAACTTAGCAAGAGGCCTCTATAAGGTGAGTCCTTTGGGAATGTTCTGCAGGATGTGGAAGAGGGTCAGACACCCAAGCCCAAAGGAAAGCAAGTTCGGAGAGAATCAAAACTGCCAACTGGAAGAATTCTGTGTTTTGTTTTTCCTCAGTTTGCTTTTCTTATGTTCTTCTTCCATATTAATTAAAGTATGCTCTTTTTTTTTTCCATGCCAGTTTATCTCAGGGGTAGAACTCTCCAGAGAAAACAAGATCCCCCTACCCCAACTCAAAGCAGCCAGGGGCAATGAAGTTAGAGTTGCTTGGTTACAGTGGTTTTTACCCCCTACCAGGAAGCTAGTAAATTTTAATTTTAAGAATGGATTTTCTTCTCCAAAGGGATGAAGTTATTCATTGTATAGGAAAGAAGTTCCCTTGCTGGCCGAGAATGTGGTCTCTGGAATTAAACCTAGGCTTGAATTTGCAGCACTTACAGCTGCATGATTTTAAATAAACTTCTTAATTACCTAAACCACAGTTTTCTCCTCTATAAAATAAATATAATTGTAATTTAAAAGGTAGTTATAAGAGTTAAATACAGTAATGCATGTGAAGTTCTTTGCACAGAGCAAAGAAAAATTTAATACATATTTATCATTATCACTATTATTATTATTATTATTACTCCTCATGCTTTCTAGTAATTGAAGAACAGAGGCGATACTCTTACTCCAAAAAAGTAGGATGGAAAGAATTGCTAATTCCACTCTCTCTCCTACCTCTCTCTACCATGATAAGTAGACTGCTGACTCCAGCTACATTAATAAGGGCCAAATATTCCAGGGTGGGGGGGAACAGTCACTGGAAGTTAGTAAAGCTCTTTTCTAGGGCAAGTTGGCTTCTGAGATGAACAGGAAAAAAACAAATGCCTCTTACCAGCATAACGTTAACTCATGTCTCCTAAATATTGACTAAATTCTCAGGAAAAACAAAAAAATGAAAAAAGAAATGCCCCCTTTACTAACATTAATGTCTACTTTTAGAAGACAAGTTTTCTTCATCAAGTATGTAATTTAAGAGTCCATTATTCACAGCTCATAATGAGGTACTATTAAAAGGAAAACTTAAATTGGAGAAGCTACATCCCCCACTAATGGGACTGAAGTCTCTTCTCTCCCTTACTCAATACAGAAAGATTCACTAAATGAGAGATGATCCAGGGGACCAATTCTCTTCTTTGAGATGGAGAGTTCTCAGATGAGGAGAAAAGGACAGAAGTGTTTGGGGGTGGGGATGAAGAATCTGAGGGAAGGGGAGTCAGGTCAGAAGAACAGGGAAGTGTCACCAGGGACCTCCCCTGACGTATGTTGTCAAACACCTCAGACTTTACCAGCTTCCCCTGTGAAAACCAATGGAAAGTTCAAAATAGCCAGACCAGCCTTCCAATAAAGAAAACTCCTTTCACCAGCTGAGTGTGGAGTGCCAATCTTGGTGAGATGAAGAACATAGGACAGAAAGGAGAAGAAAGGGGGCCTGTTTGGTCCTGTCTCCTTCCAGGCACTGCAGACAGGAAGCTCCATATGTGTATCATGCATCATGTATCAGAGGCACTGCATCTTAATGTTCCAGATGGAGATCAGTGATGCAGGTTAATGGCGTCAGCAAACACATTAAAGGCAGAACAGACCCAATGGGTCAGAAAAGCACTGGGGGTGAGGGATCAGGGAGAAGAGACAGAGTGAGGAAGACTGAGATAAAACAATAACCGTTAAAAAATTGAATCAGTGAGTGAAAATTTCTCTCACCAAAGGACAACAGGCTTAGATAATTTTACTAACTATAGGCAGTTTTACCAAAACTTCAAATAACTGATAATATCAATTGTACAGAAATTGTTTCAGTGACCTGAAAAAGTGAGAAAGCTTCTGAATTCATGTTGAAGTGCCAATATAACTTGGATACTACAACTAGATAGTAACTGACCCATAAAATTGATATTGGTCTTGCTCACAAACACAGATTCAAAAATACCAAACAATAACAGCAGATTAAATTCAATAGCATGTTTTTAAAAAATGAATGAGAAGGGTCATCTTGGTCTTAGGGTAACAGGTTATTGTCAAAAGGAAATAACTATGCATTTTGTGAAAATCAGAGCCCAGAAAACTTCATTCCATGCTGCCAGAATCCAGGAAATGTATATGGTGCATTTAAACAGGACTTTAAAACCACTTGCTTAATGCTTCAGTTACCATGTTCTTATTCTAGGAAGGAAGAATGGAGGAAGAACAGTATCACCCCTCCTTTAGGAATACTTCCTCAAAGCCTCAAGAACACATGTGCTTCCATACCATTGGCCCATGGCCAGGACTTCCTTAGTAAAACGTCCACCCCCATCTTCAAGTTCAGCCGGGAAATGTGGTCTTTGTTCAGGCAACCATGTTCCCAGTTAAAACCAGCAGATCTCGTCATAAATGAATAGAAAACGGATAGTCACACAAAATTTAATATTAAAAGATCCTACTAGTAGTAACAATATCACATGATATGGCATGTAGGAACAAATCTAAAAGACAGCAACCAAAACCCAAAAGATATGGGGGAAAAGATGAAGAAAATTATTAAAGGTTATTAAAGAATATAATATAAAATCTGAATAATATAATAGAAGATCTGAATTTGAATAAGAGATATAGCATGCACGTGGATAAAAAGACTCAATAGCATAGACTTTATTCTAACCAAAGTAACTGGTAGAACAAATTCAAAACAATTTCAATAAAAATCTGAGCTAATTTTTAATAAAATTGTCAAGCTAATAATAAAATTTACAAGAAGTCAAGAATCAATTTTGAAGAAAGATTAAGTAGAAAGACTTATTCTATTAAGAAGGAAAGGTATTGGCACAGGAGTAGAAAAATAAACGAATGAAACAGAATAGAGGACAGAAGACCCAAGCATATATCTGGCAATGGGGGAAATAAATGGCTTAGAAATCAGTGGGTGTATTACATATTACACAGAGGAAAAGAGATTTTAAGGAATTGGCTCAGACGATCATGGAGGTTGGCAAGTAAAAAGTCTGTAGAGTAGTCCAGAGAGCTGGAGACCCAGGGAAGAGTTGCTGCAGCAGGAGTCTGAAAACAGTCTGCCTGTATATTTTCCCCCTTTTCAGGGGAAGTCATTCTTTTTCTATTGTCCTTCAACTGATTGGATGAGGTCCACCCACATTGTGGAAGATAATCTGCTTTACTTAAATTCTTTTGATCTTAATGTTAAATCTCATCCAAAAACACCTTCATGGAAACATCTAGAATACTGCTTGACTAAATATCTGGGTTTGTGGCTTATACAAGTTGACACATAAAATTAACCCCAAGTGGGGTAAAAGAGAGTTCCAAATGGGATGCTCAGACAAATAATTATCCATAGGGGGAAAAAAAACTAGATTCTGACTCATTCTACTCCAAAAATTAATTTTAGATGCGTTAAAGACTTCAATGTAAAATATTATAACTTTCAAATATTTAAGAAAGAATACAGAATATTTTTTGTTGTTCCGGGTTAGAAAAGGGTTTTTAAGCACACCAAAAGCACAAACTAGAAGAGAAAATTGACAAATTCTGTCACCTAAAAGTAAAAGCTGTTCTTTAAAAAAAACAAAACAAAACCATAATCGATATCCCTAGACAACCACAGACTGAAAAAAATATTTTTAATAAAATAAATAACAAAGTAATAGTATCTACATTTAAATAATTTATTCAAATTGGTAAGAAAAAGACAAATAAGCAAACAGAAGAGTAGGGAAAGAATATCAATAAGCAATCATAGAAGAGAAAACTTGAGTGGCCAATAAAAATGTAAAAATTGTTTAATCTTTTCAGTAATCAGGAAATAAATTAAGACAACGTTTTGTTATTTTCTATCCATTATATTAGAAAAAGTATGAAAGTCTAATAATTACATTTTGTGATAACTAGAATGTGGAAACAAAGGGTAACCTGTGCCCCACATGATGCAACCACTTTGGAGAAAATTTGGTATTATTTAATGAAATTAAAGACGCACATGTAGCTCAAACCAGCAATTGATTTTTGGTATATACCCTAGAAAAACTCTTCTACCTATGAACAAGAAACGTGAGATTTTTTGTAATAGTGAAAATTAGAAGCAACCTGTTACCAATCAAGGACAACAGATTCTTAACATAGGGTATATTCAACATTAATCTGATAGTATAACACACAGCAACTAAAAATGAATGACATCTAGACCATATAACATGTATCAAAATACTAAGTCTCAGAAATATAACATATAGTGGGATACACAGACTTTGAAAACATGAAACACAATGTTATATATTACTTACGAGAATGTGTATGTACATATATAAATGGAATAAAGTATTAAAAGGTGAATGAAAATGATACACACCAAATTCAATATACATGTTACCCTTTACAAAAGCTGGGGTGTGAAAGTGTTACAAATGTACTTCGACTCTATTTGTAATATTTAAAAAAATAAAGTAAGAAGGGCAAATATTGGAATTGATAGACAGAACAGCATAGTGGGGGCTAAATAAATGTTCCTTATGTCATTCACCATACTTGTCTGGGTTTTTTGGGGGTTTTTTTTGTTTTTTTGTCTGAGTCTTCCTCTGCCACCCAGGCTAGAATGCAGTGGCATACTAACCACCACCACAGCCTCTACCTGCTGGACTCAGGCAATCTTTCTACCTATGTCTTCCAAGTAGCTGAAACTATAGGTGTGTGCCACCACACACAGCTAACTTATTTATTTATTTATTGTAGAGACGAGGTCTCATCATGTTTTCCAGGCTGGTCTTGAACCCATGGACTCAATTAATTCTCTCGCCTCAGCCTCCCAAAGTGCTGGAATTACAGGTGTGAGCCACAGCACCCAGTTTGTACTTGTCTGTTATGGTTTAAACATTTCAAAATAAAAAACATTAAGAGCTCACTAATAATCTGTAATTTTTAAACTGGCTCTGTCACAAAAAGGCCATATCTATTCCAAAAACACAATTTTCAAAAGATTATTTAAAATGTAATTTCCTGACTTGGTTCCATTTAACCCACTCTACACAGCATCCTTAATTTCCATTAAGTACAAATTTTGTTTAGCATCACATACTTGCAAATTCATAGGAAATTTTTCTCTTTATATTAACTTAAAGATCTGTCAGTGGACAGAAATGTAATATATGGTTAAAGGAAAGATAAATATCCAAAGTGCTAAGCCAACTAGAAGAAAAAATATAACTAGTTGTTTTAACAAAAATTTAGAATATTTAAATTCTACATGCTACAATTGGAAGAGATTTCCACTTTGAATTTTAGAATATTTCAAATTATACAGTAATAAAGGAAGACACAATAAAACTTGGCTTCCTCCTCTCTTTCTTCTCTGAATGGATGTTACATTTAAACCTCTGTATATAATTAGGTGTATGAAAATCATCAGGCATCTTGCACGATGGAAAAACCACAGGTGGAAGAGTGAGACTTGGGTTCCATTACAAGTCCTGCAACGTTCTAAATGCGTGACCTGACTTGAGAGTTTCCCCCATGTTGAGCTTCAGCCTGTATATCTATACAATCTAGATAATAATATATGCCTCACAGGATGAGAGTACAATAAGTACACCATATGTAAACAGCAGTCATACACAACATGCCAGCAAGTTGTGATTACTAGTGTTTAGATAAGACAGTGTATGTTTCAGCCCGTATTTGAATTTAGCAATAGCTTCAATCAAACACCATAGTAGCACAGTCCTAGTGAAGAAAATTATTTAGTAGTTCAAAGCCAATGGTTTGCCAGCAAACTTTAAAGACACTAGAAAATCTTGGGGAAAATGCAAAATCATCACTTGCACTAATTTTCTGATTTTGAACGATAAGTGCTATGGTTCAAATGTTTGTATCACTTTAAAATTCATGTTGAAACTTAATCCTCGAGGTGATGGTATTCAGAAGTGGGCAAGGAAACATAATTTGGATTATAAAATTCTTGCTTTAATAAAAATTCCTTAAACAGTGAAAAAATCGCTGGGCTAGGTGGCTCAGCCTATAATCCCGTGCTTTGGGAGGCTGAGGTGAGTGGATTGCCTGAGCCCGTGGGTTCGAGACCTGCCTGGGCAACTTGGCAAGACCTCATCTCTACAATAAATACAAAAAATCAGCCAGGCGTGGTAGCGCGGGCCTGTTAATTCCAGCTACTCGGAAGGCTGAGGCGGAAGGATCGCCGGAGCCCAGCAGGTCGAGGCTGCGGTGGCCGGGAGCGGCCACTGGACTCCAGTCTGGGTGATGGAGTAAGACTTCAACTCAAAAAAAAAAAAAAAACAGTGAAAAAAAAAAGCCGAACTTCTTAGGAAGGATGAAGTCATGAGAGCCCTGACCTCATGAATAAAGCCTTAAAAAAGGGGGTTCAAAGAGCTGCCTGGTTCTTCCATCTCTTCTGCCATGTGAAGACACAGAATTCATCCCCTTCCACTCTTCCATCTTTTCATCATGTGAGAATACCATCCGTGGGGCAGGCCTTTACCAGACACTGAATCTTCAGGCACTATGATCATCGTCTTCCCAGCCTCCAGAATTATGAGAATTTCCATTGCTTATAAATTATCCAGCCTGTGGTATTTTGTTATAGCAGCAAGAACAGTCTAAGGCAGTATCAGTCACAGAAAGACATGCTTATCTATAAATGAGCCATAGCATGTACATTTATAGAAGCACTGATGACAACTACCTTCAATTCACATACTTATTTTTGTCCCATTTTTATTTTCAATTCAAAGGCTACATGTGCATGGATGTTACATGGACATATTGTGTAGTGGTGAGGATTGTATCTCAGGCACACACTCATTTTTTTAAAACAAAGTTCTGCTCTTTATGCATTCATATTATATCATACTTACTGTGGCAGTCATGGAGAGGAGCTGCTTGGCTTTCCCTTCAAGAGAGAGCTTGCTGCAAGAAGTGCAAGTAGCTGACAGCACCTAGATGCAGTGCCGGAGTCCTGCTCCTGCAAAGTTGAGGGGTTCCCAAAGGTGGAGATGGTGTCGGCGTTTGGGGGGGAAAGAGAGAAAGGGGGGAAGAGAGAGAGAGGGAGAGAAAGAGAGAAACTGGACACCTGTTATGAGGATGCTGATGCTGTTTATTGGGAATTACAACAGGTCTTTTATCCCCAAATTTTGCACAGTCTCACATGTCTTTCACGTGAACACAAAGCCAGGTGAGGGGCATCCCCCACCCACCAAATGTTCTTTTCAGGTAAGAGGAAGAAAAATCCCGTAACAGATGTTAACTTTAATCCATGACAGCCTATCCTATAAACCTTTTTCATCCTATGCTTATGCTAATACCAAGTTAAGCGATTCTGTAGAAATTTAAATACTTATTCTACAACCTAAAGTGGCCCATCCCAGAATGTTTGGAAGGTGGCCCCGTCCAAAGTTCACAGTGGGCTACCTGCAAGTAACCTAGCCATATTCTTTCAGCAAAATGGCTGTCTAAACTTATATTTCTAAAACTATATTCTACAATTTAC
>CAUYQG010277938.1:0-13549 GCA_963574415.1 Tarsius wallacei
GTGATACTCAGTAATGAGGTATGTAGCACTTTTCTAGGATAAGTTTGCAAACTTAATTGTCAGACCCCATAAACTACCCAAGACCTTCAAGTAATGTTAACATATCCCCTTCCTTTACAGAATCAGAGTAGAGACTCAAACCAGTCTAGACAAAAAAAAAAAAGATAAGAAGAGAAGTCTCCCCATCTCCAGGACAGATCTGACCCAGCAAATCCACTCTCTTGAATGCTTACTTCTCAACTTACATTACTTTCCTGTGTCTTTTTTTTTTTCTTTGCCAGGAGTCCAGATGGCTAGAGGGAAGGCTTCTGTTTTTAGGTGTGGTTTTGAGAAGAGCTTTTAGATCATTGTCTTAAAAATCTTTTCTGGGAAAACTCACTGCCAGAGAAAAATGTTTCTTTGGAGCAAGAGAATTGCAGGGCAGTAATGGATTCTGACCTCATCAGCTTCCCGGGTCCGGACTTGCTGTTGGCCTCTCTTCACTTGAACCTTATTCTGGAACTTCCCAGCCCAGCCCCAGGACATGGGGTTGTGCCTACCAGATAAAGGGGATGGTATCACTGTCTATCCCTTTCCCAGGGGAAACTCAGGCTGCAGTACCCCAAGAGAAGTGCTGGAAGCCGGGCTCGGTGGCTCAGCCTGTAATCCCAGTGTTTTGGGAGGCTGAGGTGAGAGGATTGCCTGAGCCCACGGGTTCGAGACCCACCTGGGTAACTTGGCGAGACTTCATCTCTACAATAAAACAAATATTAGCCGGGCGTGGTAGCGCACGACTATAGTTCCAACTACTTGGAAGGCTGAGGCAGAAGGATCACCGGAGCCCAGTAGGTCAGGGCTGCAGTGGCCTGGAACGGCCACTGCACTCCAGTCTGGGTGACAGAGTGAGACTCCAACTCAAAAAAAGAACTGCTGGAGAGAGAATTAGGGTGTAGGGTGGCCGCCTGGAGAGAGGGAGCATCCAAAGGAAACCTGAAGGTGAGGAGAAAGGGGCGCCTTCATGACCCACACACCCACTCTAGTAGGTTGAATTGTGTCCAAGTGCTAACCACCCAGGTACCTGTGAATGTGACCTTATATGGCAATAGCACCCTTACAGATGTAGTTAACGATCTTGGGATGAGATCACGTGGATTTAAGGTGGATTTGGGTGACACGAGTCCTTATAGAAGAAAGGAGAAGGAGATTTGAGACCAACACAGAGAAGGCCATGCAAAGATGGAGACAGAGATTAAAGTGACACAGCCACCCGAGGGCGGCCAGCAGACTTCAGAAGCTAGCAGAAGGCCAGTCGTAGTGGCTCATGCCTATAATCCCAGCACTTTGGGAGGCCAAGGTAAGAGAATTGTCTGAGCCCACAGGTTCAAGACCAGCTGGGCAACTCAGCAAGACCTCATCTCTACAATAAATAAAAAAACTAGTTGGACATGGTGGTGCACGCCTGTAATTCCAGGTACTTGGAAGACTGAGGTGGAAGGATCAACTGAGTCCAGCAGGTCAAGGCTGCAGTGGCCATGATCATGCCACTGCACTCCAACCTGGGTGACAGAGTGAGATGTCAATTCAAAAAAAAAAAAGGAAGAAGCTAGCAGAGGCTGGGGCAGACCCTTTCTCAGAGCCTCTAGGAGGAACTAACCCTGCAATGTCTTGATTTTGGACTTATGTCCTTCAGAACTAGGAAAGAATGAATTTTTATTGTTTTAAGCCACCCAGTTTGTGTCATTTGTTACATCAGATTTGGGAAACTAAAACACCCAAAGTCCAGAGCTATGAGGACCCCATATCTGAAGCAGATTTCTCCCTGGTTTCCCAGAGCCTCATAGTCAGAGGCGATGAACAAAGCAATGTAACCCCCTTTAGTTATGCTTTTCACCTTCACTGCTTCCGGGCCTCACCTGTGTAACTGAAAGCGCATCTCCCAACCCCCCCCATGACAGGTGTCCCTCTGGTATGTCCAGGGCTTGCAGGAGTGCACACAGGGGCACAGGAGCTGATCCTTCTTCCTCCACCCATGCTCATGGTCACATTCTCTGCTGGCAATGACATCCAAGGCTAGGCCAGGCCTTGCGCTGTTGTGAGAGCAGGTCCCAGCCACGTGGCTGCCCTGTCTGTCCCCCAACCCACCCCACAAGCCTCCTATCCAGTCTTCCCAGGAAACCTCTAGAGTTTGTAAACAAGAGAACTCAGGACCTAGCTTGGGTCCTCAGCTGGGAGGAGACATTCTGCATGGTCTTGGCCCCCAGCCCAGGCTTCAATGCAAAAACCTCCAACCCCTTCCCTTCCCCACATAAATTAGCCCAAGTCAAACAAACATCCAGTGGACTAAGAGCTCTCATATTCAACAGGCAGTGCCTGATGCCGAATCTCAGATTCTGCTCATCCTACTTCCAGCAACACAAGTCTTACCTCTTTGGAGCCTCACAAGTACCCTGATAGGTGGGAAATTATACACCAACATCCATGGACAAGGTTCGTTGGTTTGTTTTTAATGTTCTATAAAGACAGTCTATTCCCCCAAAGTAGGATCATTGGTTAATGCTGCCCGACTTTTACAAGTGTTGTTCCCCTGCCCAGAACACCCTTCTTAGTGCTCCCTGCTTGCAGATGAACTCAGCTTAGCGAGGGTGAGTCACTTGGCCAAAGGGACACAGTCAACGGTGGCAGGACCAAGACTGGATTTTTCAGCTCACGGGACATAGGCTGGGCACTCACAGCACTCACGTTGTGATGGAGAAGGAAGACAAGACAGGTAAAGTCAGGCAGAATAAGTATGAGTGACTTGTCGGAAGCACAAGAATTCAGCCAAGAGGCCAGGTCTCCTGATACCTGCAGGTGAGATGCCAGAGTGCTGGTAACACCTGCCCCGCCCTCAGGAGGCAGGATGGAAGCACAGAGGTGACTAGAACAAGGGTTGGCAAGTAAGGACCAGGGAGCCAAATCTGTCCCTTGTAAGTAAAGTTTTTTTGGTACACAGTCACGTCTACTCATTTTTGTGTGGCCTATGCCTGCCTCCATGATTCAATGACTGAGTGGAGTAGTTGCTGCAGAGACTTGATGACTCGGCCAACAAAGGCTGAAATATTTACTATCTGACCTTTTACAGAAAAACTTTTGCAACCCTTGGTTTACAGGAAGAGCAAGTGCCCTCTCATTCACTCCTTCATGTGGGAGCACCCCAGCTCATGCACTTTCAGGTGGGAACATCCCTAGCTCACACCCCTTCAGGTGGGAGCATCCCAGCCCATGCCACTTCAGGTGGGAGCACCCCTAGCCCACCCCCTTCAGGTGGGAACACCCCCAGCTCATGCACCTTCCATTCAGGTGGGAGCACCCCCAGTCCAAACCCCTTTGGGTGGAAACATCCCTAGCTCATGCACCTTCAATCAGGTGGGAGTAGCCCCAGCCCATGCACCTTCAGGTGAAAGCACCCTAGCTCATGGACCTTCAGGTGGGAGCACCTCTGGCTCATGCACTTTCTGGTGGAAGCATCTCGACCATACACCTTCGGGTGAGAGCATCATAGCCCATGCACCTTCAAGTGGGAACACCTCCAGACCATGCAACTTCATTCAGGTGGGAACATTTCCAGCCCAAGCACCTTGAGGTGGGAACATCTCCAGCCCATGTAACTTCAGGTGGGATTACTCTAGCCTATGGACCTTTGAGTGGGAACACCTCCAGTCCATGCATCTTCATTCAGGTGGGAGCATCTCCAGCCCATGCACCTTCAGGTGAGAACCCTAGCTCATGGACCTTCAGGTGGGAGCACCTCTGGCTCATGCACTTTCTGGTGGAAGCATCTCAACCATGCACCTTCGGGTGAGAGCACCATAGCCCATGCACCTTCAAGTGGGAACACCTCCACCCCATGCACTTTCATTCAGATGGGAGCATTTCCAGCCCATGCATCTTTAGGAGGGAGGGGAGCATCTCCAGCCCTTGCACCTTCAGATGGGATTACCCTAGCCTATGGTCCTTCAAGTGGGAACACCTCCAGTCCATGCATCTTCATTCAGGTGGGAGCATCTCAAGCCCATGCTCCTTCAAGTGGGATTGCCCTAGCCTATGGACCTTCAGGTAGGAGCACCTCCGGCTCATGCACTTTCAGGTGGGAGCAACTCCAGTCAGTGCACCTTCAGGTGGGAGCACCTCCAGCTCATGCACTTTCAGGTGGATACATTCCCACCATGCAACCTCAGGTGTGAGCACTCTAATACATAAACCTTCAGGTAGGAGCACTCTCAGCCTGGGCACCTTCAGGTGAGAGCACATCCAGTCCATGCACCTTCAGATGGGACTGCCTCCAGTCTGGCTCACATAGCCCGAGGCTGTGGGGAACACACTTGAGTTTCCTCTTGAATGGTCCAGCTTGAAATGGGATGAGAACAGCCCAGGTGTGAGGTAGGATATGTAGTGTCCAGTCACCCTGTTAGCCTTCACCTCAGCCCTATCTCTGTGTCTGTCTCTCTTTCTACCTCCACCAGTGCTGACACTCCCTGAAGGACCCGATATTTTCTAGGATAGAATGGGCCTGTTGGCAGAGCTCTAGGACAATGGTTTCCCTTTTGTCAGACCACAGGCCACTGACTTTGGGTGAGGTCTAATCCCTAACATCCAGAATAGCCATGTCACACTGACACAAAAAACAGGCATTTTTTTTGCCTGACACACTTGCAGCTGTTTTCTCAGAAGCAGAAGAATTGACATCAACTTGAGGCATCACCACCCCATAATAGAGTGATCACTCATTTATTCATTCATTCATTTATTCATCCATTTCATATTTGTTTATTGAATGCCTGCTATGTGCCAGAAACTGCATTCAGGATATAGTAACATGCAAATTGAACATACAAAACCCCCATGGAGTTCATGGTCTCATGGGGAAAACATTTAGCAAATCATCCCTCACACATGAAATCACACCTGAGAAGTGTTTACTTAATTTTGATTTTTCCCAAAGCTGACTTGAGACAAGGAGACCTGGATGAACCAATTTTATTTGGAAGGTGATTCCAGGAAGACAAAGACTGGAAATGAGGAAATGCCAACCCAGAAAACCTTCTGTGGGGTTGCTGCTGACAGTGACAGGGCTTGGCACAGCTGGGACATCTGAGGAGTGGCCAGAAAACGTCCCACGGGTAAGAGACTCAGGCACTACCCTGGCTCCACCCCACAGCTTTGGGGTAACCCCGGTGATAATCTCAACATCTCGGTGTGCTTGTTCTCCAGTGAGCGAAACCCCATTTCTGAAGGAAAGAGACAGGGACCCTGCTCCATCCTTGGACCACTGTCAGTGCCTGGCTTCTCTGAGCATCATAAACTGTCCAGCAGGTCACAGCTGAAGTCAGAAGGGACCAGGTCATGGGATGTGGGTCCCAGCGGTGCTGTGCAGGCAAAGGTAGACGGCAATGAAGGAGGGTAGCAAGGAGACCCTGTTCAGCTCAGGGACCAGAGATGCATCTGCAGCTGAGTCCACTGGAGATAGCTGAAGAAGGAGTGGGCAATGGGCAGAAAGAGAGGAAGGAGAATTACAGGGTGAGAGGATGACTGGGGAGGGGACTGAGATGGGCAGGGCAGGGGCAGTCCCTGCACCTTCAGGTGGGAGCGTCTCCAGACTGCTCTTTCGCCCTCCCTTCCTCTCTCCTTCTTCCTTCCCTCTTCCTTCCTTGCTTCCTTCATCCATCCTTCCCTCTTTCCCTGCTTCCTCCTCCCTCCCTCTTTCCTTCCATTCTTCCTCCTCTCTTCCTTCCTTCCATTTCTCCCTCCGTCTTTTTTTCCCCTCTTTCTTTCCCCAGTGGCCTCCCCATATAATATTATCACATATGTGTTTCACAACAGCTTTAAATACCATGTTCGTTTTTCCGGAGGCAACGGAGTTCATCAGTGGAGAGCCTCCATGAAGCTGTGGGCAGAAGGACAGAACTTCAGATGTCACCCCTTCATGGCCAGCTCACATGGGACCCACCAAGATCATGGCCCAGAAGTTTCTGCAGAGGTCCCAGAGACTCCTTTGAGAGTGAGACTGCTTTGGGAGAATCTTCCCAGGACACATAGTGAGATGAGAGAGGAGCCAAAATTCCTCTGAAAATTACGGCTTGTCCCACGAGATCTCAGTAGCCTTCAGTGGCCCTGGTTCACATCTACCTGTTTTCACCCATAAATAGATGAGTGTTACAGATACAAATGACTTAACAGTTTGCTGATCCTCAAGCCCAAAGTAAATCATTTTTGTGCTTAACATTGGTCACCAGAGAAGAAAACCATAGAGGGTGAAATATAAAAACATATTTTCGTACCCTACAGGCAGGTTCAAACTGGGGTAGAACAAAGGAAAACGCAGCTCCTGTGTATCAAACACCAAAACAAATTAAAGCAATAAATCTGGAACAATGACAGAAGGCAACTTAATAAGACTTTCTAACAGTACATTTTGAACAAAGACACACACTATACACACCATGCAACACACACACACATACCTCACCACCACTCCATCCCTAGCTACCGCCACTTCATAAGGACAAGGCAGAATGAGGAGAAACTAAATGAGAATTAAAGGAGTTGGAATGCTGCTTTTTATTTTCCTGATTGTCTTATTTCGTCCAAGCCACTGTATAATACCTCACTTGATTTTCTGACTGCAAAATGGACATACTGACTGCTTTGTGACTATCCCAGACAATTAGAAAATAAATTTGAAACCTCACTAGAAAAGTACAAATGCTCTATAAATGCTAAGCATCTTCATCGATATCATAATTGCTTCTATCAGAATTGAAATCTGATAGTAGCAACAATAATAATATAATAGCAGTAAACACATATTTATCAATTTCCACAAGGACTATAAAACTCCATTTTATGGGTGAAGATAATGAAGTTCAAGAACCTTGTGACTTGTCGGGATCAGGGCTGCCATACACAGTCGCACAAGCTGTGCACTGCACAGCTCAAAGGGTGCCATTTACATCTGTCATCTTCCCAGTTTGGGACACATTCTCCACAGATGTCAGTGAGAGGTGTGAGGAATGGGCAGCATTGTCTTATTCTCAAAAAGACACCGCTTGGGCCAGTAGTGGAACTGGTCAAAAGTTTAATTTAATTCTGTCTGACTCCAACATAAAACAAATCAAAGCCCTCCCCACCCCTCCTTTCTTTCCTTACCACACACCTCTCCCCCAACTGTCACCAAGCAGGCCGTCCCTTGTGCAGCAGCCTGAGTGGCTGGGATTGGGGAGAAGGCTCTGGGTCCTCCCTGTCCACTGTCCCAACCATGGTGGGGTAGCAACATACACCAGAAACAGCATCTGGGTGGAGTCTGGAGGACAGCCAGGCTTGAAATGCCAAGCCAGAGGATCATCGGCTGATAAGAGAGGTGGGGTGGGTTTGCCCTGAGCAAAGGTGCAAACAGAACTGAAATCCACCTACATGCCACTCACCAAGTCTTGTACCCTAGTAGGAGGTTGCATCTGTCCAACAGGAAGGGCACTTTTTTTTTCTTTTTTTTTTCGCGTTGAAGTCTCGCTGTCACCCAGGCTGGAGTGCAGTGGCACGTTCACAGACACCGCAGCCTCAACCTGCTGGGCTCAGGCGATCCGTCCTCCTCAGCCTTCCAAGTAGCTAGAATCACAGGCACACACCACCATGCCCAGCTAATTTTTGTTTATTTATTGTAGAGATGAGGTCTTGCCAAGCTACCCAGGCTGGTCTCAAACCCCTGGGATCAGGCAATCCTCTCACCTTTGCCTCCCAAAGTGCTGGAATGACAAGCGTGAACCACCATGCCCAGCAAGGGCAATTCACAAAAAAAGGCACCCTGGAGGTGCCCAGAGTAAGGAGAAGGAAGGCAGAGAAGAGGAGCACAGGCGAGGAGAGAAGGAATCCCTGTATTCATTTGGCAAGCATGGCTCGGTGGTTAAGAGCCCAGTCTCAGTGGTGAGACTTCCTGGGTTCAAATCCTGACACCACCACCTACTCACTGCATGACCTTGGCAGTTACTAATGTCTGCGACTCCATTTCCTTCTCTGTAATGTGGGGATGGTGACAGCTCCTACCTCCTAGGTCCTCGTGTGGCTTTCAGAAGTGAACGCTGGACACATACTCATCACTGCTCAGTAACTGTCTGCTACCGTGACAGAAGTATGCTGGGCCAGGGCCCATGCGATTAACAAGACGGAGCACAGGAGGCTGGCTCGAGAGCAAAGGTGGACCTCAGCTGGCTACAGGAGCGGTGATGAAAGACCAGGAAATCAGGTCAGCCCAGGAACCAGGGCTTCAGGATGGAGCTGGCTCAGACAGATTCCAGGAGAAAACGAGTTGACGATGTGGGTCATGTTTAACTCCTATGCTCTGCCCAACTGCAGCCAGAGCCTTCTCTAGCCAGAGAGGTCAGAATGAAATTCAGCTGCTGGCCATGATCTTCCCCACCCAGGCGCCTCTGAGCTCCCCCACCCACACTTCTGTTCCCAGCACAGCCCCAAAGCCCACCGTCCCATACTCAGCACCTTCTCTCCTTGGCCTCTTCTTACCTTCATTCTACCCCGGGTGATGTTTTGGACCACCCCAGCTCAGAGTGGTTTGGGAAGCAAATAGAAACTGGTTCAAAACTTGGCTCCGCCCTGTCCCAGCTGGTGAACTGCAGCAAGTTCCTTAACCTCAGGGCCCATGGGGTAGAGCAGACTGGTTCTTACTCCATGTGATGAAAGGAAATGACACACAGATGAACAGAACAACGTAGCCCTTCCCCTCAGTGACCGTGTGCTTCGGGCAAACCCCTTGATCCCACTGAGTCTCAGTTTCCTCATCTAAAAAATAAGGATACTAATAGCAAATGAGACAAGATATCTTAAAGTATTAGAATACTTCTTGACACACATCTAATGCCCAATAAATGCTACTATCCTCGAACATATGTGATATAAGCCATCTACTCCCCTGAATTATTTCTCCTTTCTTTGCTTTTTGTGCAATTATTTCCATTTCTGCAAACAATTTCTGAGCACCTATCATATTGCAGAATCTGACCTATATTTGGGATGAAGAGGAATGGGGTCTTTGTCTTTCACATCTCAGTCTTAGGGATAAAACAAATTCATAGATAAATAACTTTCATCCAATATTGTATCTGTCAGCTATTGCCCTAACAGTGCTGCATGACAAACCACCCCAAAACTCAGCTAGACAATAAACATCAGTTCTCACACCCACGGTTCTGTAGATTGGCTGTGGTTTAGCTGATTTATACTGGGCATGGCTGGTTTGGACTCCAGGTTTCAGCTTGGATCTCAGGTGGCTCCACATGTCACCTTGCCCAGCAAGGGACATGCGCTTCTCATTGACAGACAACCAGAGCTCAAGAGGATGAACCCAGCCACACAATTACTCTTCAGAACTCCATTCAGAACTCATCCACTGGTACTCCAGTGGGCTAGGAAATTCACAGGGCCAAGCCCAAACTCCAGGCCTGGGGAATCTACACTTGAGACATCCACTTAGGTCTAGTCAGGGCTGTGGATACAGAATGCAGGGATGCAAGGAGTTGGGACCCATCGCTCATAGGAATTTGGACCTTACTTCTGGATACACTGGAGGTGTGAGAGCAGAGAAATGGAAGTCTAAATGTAGGTTTAAGAAGATCTTACTGGTGAGAGTGTGGAGGATGGATTCAAGGAGGCAGGTGCTGGAAGCACAAAGACCTCTTACAATAGACCCCTTGGGAGCTCCCAGGCCTGGTTCTGGTGGGTGACAAGGGGTAAGAAGCTGGGATGGACCAGATCACGATCCCTAATGGTGTGAGCCAGTCCCAAGTGTTTTCCAAAACATGAAAACAATTCCCCTAGGCCACATGAGAACTTCGGTAAGTTAGGTTGGTAAGGCAAAGTGATTTTTTTAAGACCCGTTAGCAAGGATCAGACAACCACCAGGATGAGCTCTTTCTTTCATTTCTCACTAGTGTGGCTTCCCCCAAGCTCCCGGGGATGGCCGCATTGCAAATGCAAATTTTCAGTTGCCATTTGAGAAGCCTTAATTATCTGGATCCGTTGGAAACCGTGTCAGTTATTTGAAACCAAGAGGTCGATAGCTCCGATCAATGCCGGGCCATTAAGGCACCCCAAGAGCTCAATAGAAACAGCTCCAGCTCCACACGCAGGACTCACAACGCCTGAGGAGCCTTCGTTTTCTGAAAAGAGAATAGAAAACTCTTCAGGTTGGACAGTGTGGTCACTGACAAGGCTGGCATATGTGACCACAGCTGTCAGGAGGGTACAGAATTAGATTAAGGTCTTTCATTTTAGATGATTGGAAGGTTGATGCCTTTTATGCCCCTAAGGAAACATGTTGTTTAGAAGAGGGCCAAACCTGAGAGATCTTCTTATGGTATACCGCACAATACCGTCTCATTCCAGAGAGCCTCAGCTAGAGAAAAAAGAGTGGGGCTCTTCCCCCACACTGTCATTGTTTTGCTGGGAGAGTCCTTATCTTCTCTCATGCCAGGAGATGTGGCACACAGATTCTCCCTCCTTGGATGTCATAATGTGACTCAGCCATAAGGCAGCCAAGCAAGTTCCCCCACAGGTCACCTCTGTCTTCGTAAGTATCACAAGCCAAACATTGGGAGTCATCTTTGAATCCTGCCTTTCCTTCATCCACTCCCCCACGCATACCCACTACACCAACAGGTCCTGTTGACTCTACCTCCCAAATGTATTCTGAATGCAGCCCCTGCCCTCCGTGGCCTTTGCCTCCACCCTGCTTAGAAGCTCTTCTCATACCTCAATGTCAGTGATAGCCCCTAAACTGGCTCTCCTGCTTCACCCCTCCCCCACTGACAGAGCATCCTCAGCAATGATCCTTTTGCTAAGTGATCATTGCTGAACACACATTGAAAGAGGCGTTGTGGGTTGAATTGCAAGTCCGATAAAGAGAGGTTGAAATGCCAACTCCAAGCACCTATAAATGCGACTTTATTTAGAAACTGGGGCTAGGCAGACGTGATTAGTTAAGATGAGGGTGGGCCGGGTTCAGTGGCTCAGCCTGAAATCCCAGCTCTTTGGGAGGCCGAGGCAAGTGGATTGCCTGAGTCTGTGGGTTCGAGACCAGCCCCGACAACTTGGCGAGACCTCATCTTTACAATAGATAAAAAATTAGCCGGGAGTGGCGGCATGCGCCTGTAGTTTCGGCTACTTGGAAGGCTGAAGTGGAAGGATCACCGCAGTTCAGCATGCCAATGCTGGCGTGGCTGTGAGTGTGCCACAGCACCCCAGCCTGCACAACAGAGTGAGACTCCAACACACACACACTCAAAAAGATGAAGGTGAACCCTAAATCCATGATGACTGATGTCCTCATAAAAATAAAAGACATAGACACACCGAAAGACCCAAGGGGGAGGCTATGTGAAGACAGAGACAGAGATTGGAGAGATTGGAGAGATGGGTCACCAGGGATTGTTGGCAATCAACAAAAGTTGTAAAGGTCGATGGTTCCTCCCCTGGAGCCTTCTGATCCTGCTGACACCTTGATTTTGGACTTCTAGCTACCACCCTCTGTAGGAATGTGTTTCTGTTGCTTTAAGTTACCCAGTGCGTGGTGATTTGTTACAGCAGCTCTAGAAACTAATACAGATGGGAAAAGTAGTAGCTTTCCAGTGGAGATTCCTGGCAGTGATAGGTCTTGTTGAAATCACACACTCTCTGATGTGATGGGATGAGAATGGCCCTTCATTCCATCACTTCTTCCCCAAAACCCATAGCCTCAGTCCAACCCTGAGAAAACAGTAGATAAATCCAAATTGAGGGACATTCTGCCAAATGCCTGAGTGCTACTCTTCAAAAGCATCGGGTCATGAGAAACAAGGGCAGACCCAGAAGCTGTCACAGATTGGAGGGGCCTAAAGAAACAGGATGACTAAATGCAGTGTGGGATCCTGGACAGGATTCTGGGACAGAAAAGGGACATCAGTGAACAAACTAGTGGAATCTGAATAAAGTCTGTAGCTTAGTTAAGAGTGTTGCATCAGTGTTAATTTTTAGCTTTGATAAATGGGCCATGGTTATGTAAGATGCGAACATGAGAGGAAGCTGGTGAAGGGTAGACAGGAGCTCTCTGTGCTGTCTTTGCAACTTTTCAGTAAATCTAAAATTATTTTCAAATAAAACTTTTTTAAAAAATCAAAAGCTTCCTCTTGCACTTAGAATAAAATCCAGATTCTTACCCACAGCCTACAGAGCCCCCATGGTCTCACTGTCTCCCTCTCTGCCCTATGTGTCTCACCCTCGATGCCACGTGGAACCCCTATTCCCCAAGCATCCAGGCCAGTCCCACGTGAAGACCCTGTGCTGGCTGCTCCTTCTAACCAGAATGTTCTTTCTCCTGAGTTTTTTGTTTTTTTTTTTTTTGAGTTGGAGTCTCACTCTGTCGCCCAGACTGGAGGGCAGCGGCATGCTCCCAGCCACCGCAGCTTCGACCTGCTGGGCTCCGGCGATCCTTCTGCCTCAGCCTTCCAAATAGCCGAAACTACAGGCGTGCACTACCACACCCGGCTAGTTTTTTGGTTTTGGTTTTTTTTTTTGAGTTGGAGTCTCACTCTGTCACCCAGACTGGAGTGCAGCGGCTGCTCCCAGCCACCGCTGCCTCAACCTGCTGGGCTCCGGTGATCCTTCCGCCTCAGCCTCCCAAGTAGCTGGAACTACAGGCGCGCACTACCACGTCCGGCTGATTTTTGATTTATTGTAGAGATGAGGTCTCGCCAAGTTGCCCAGGCAGGTCTTGAACCCGCAGGCTCAGGCAATCCACTCACCTCAGCCTCCCAAAGCACGGGATTACATGCTGAGCCACCGAGCCCGGCTTGTTTCAATTTTTAAATTTTTGTTGTAGAGACGAGGTCTCGCCAAGTTGCCCAGGCTGGTCTCGAACTTGCGGGCTCAGGCAATCCACTCGCCTTGGCCTCCCAAAGTGCTGGGATTACAGGCTGAGCCACCGAGCTCGGCCTGTTTTTATTTTTGTAGAGGTGAGGTCTCACTGTCCAGGCTCGTCTCAAACTCCTGGGCTCAAACAATCCTCCTGCCTCGGCCTCCCAAAGTGATGGGATTTACAGGCGTGAGCCACTGCACCGGGCACCATGTTCAGTGTTTGTCAGCTCATCTTCTCAGGTGTGTCTATCCTCAAGCCCTCCTCCACTGGCACTGACTCTTGGAGTGTGTGACTGTGGTTGGCCCTTCCTGCCTCCTGGGTGTTGTCCACTCAGCTGGACTGGGCAGTTTGTGTGAGCAGCCCCCCAGCCCATCTCCAATGTATGGTGGCCATCTCACCCTGGAGGCCTGTGATGGCAGTCCTGCCAGACAGAACTGAGTGCAAGAGGATGTGGATGGTGGCAGAATTTTCCAGAACTGGATTCGCTCTGTTAGTCTTTCTTTTTTTTTTTTTTTTTTTTTTTTTTTTGATTGAAAAAAATTACCCCCAGAATGGAGTGAATTGGCCCCACCCGGCCACCCCACCCACCACCTGCTGGGAACCGCCCATCCACCCCCCGAAGCCTTCAAATAACCC
>CAUYQG010277941.1:0-39316 GCA_963574415.1 Tarsius wallacei
TGGTAGCGCGCGCCTGTAGTTCCAGCTACTTGGAAGGCTGAGGTGGAAGGATCGCTGGAGCCCAGCAGGTTGAGGCTGCGGTGGCCAGGAGCGGCCACTGCACTCCAGTCTGGGTGACAGAGTGAGACTCCAACTCAAAAAATAAAAATAAAAAAAAGAAGATAAAAACCATACGTTCATCTCAATTGGTGTGCAAAAGGCATTAGATACAATTCCACCTCATTCATTATTCAAAATCAAAATAAATAGGGAATAAAGGGAAATTCCTTTGTCAATCTATTTAAAGGCCAGAACTAGTGTCATACCTAATTGTGAAAGCCTGAGTGAGGGCTCTGACAGTAGAAACAAGCTCAGAATGTCCACTTTCACCATTTCTGTTCAAACTATCCTGAATATTCTAGTCAGACTGAGGCAATAAATAGAAATAATGGGCATAGAGATTTTAAGTAAAATGGTGAAATTGTCTTCATTCTTATGGGACATAACTAGGTGTAAAGAAAAATCCTAAAAATAAAAAATCAACTAGCAGAACAATATCTAAGGTTAGCAAGGCCACAAAATACAAGATGCAAATTTCTAGAAGAAAATATATTAAAAAGTCTTCATAAATTTGGGGTAAGCAAAGATTTCTTGGATACACACTATAGCCTTGAACCACAAAAAAATAAAATAAAATAAAAAGAAAAATTAGTTTTGTCAAAATGAAAATTTCTGATATTTGAAAGATACCGTTAAGAAAATGAAAAGAGAACACATATAGACTTGTTTTCAGAGTATACAAATACATCTTATGAGGCAATATTAAGAACAATAATAACCTAAAAAGAAGACAGAGGAAAGAATCTGAACAAATACCTTACAAGAGAAAATATACAAATGTGCAAAGAACACATGAAAAGATATTTGATATCATTTTTTAATCAGGCAAATGCAAATTAATAGTACTAAACTCTAATTAAGATGGTTAATATTGTAAGAGATGGAAAATATCAAGTGTTTGTGAGATGTGTATGAAATCATACAATTTATTTGTAAAAGTTTGGGAGTTTCTGAACAATTTAAACATGTATATTCCACACTACCCCACAATTTTACTCTTATGTGTTTTCCCAAAAGAAATGAAAACACGTCCATGCAAAAATTTATACAAAAATGTTCACACAATTTCATTTACCCCAGACAAAAACTGGAAACAACCCAAATGCCAATCAAGAATTAAATGTATAAATACATAGTGGTATATTCAATAAGTAGTAAGACAAGATTATGAAGTGGCATTGGGGTATTTGAGGTGATGAAAATTTCTTTATTTTCATGGTGATATTAATTAAATGAATAAATACACTAGTTAGAAATCATTTAACTATACAATTAAAGTGAGTATGTTTGAAATTAAAATGAGTGCATGTATAAAATACATTACACCTTAATAAAGATGATTTAAAAATACTTTCCCACAAATAAAGCTCTAAGAACAGATATTTTATTGGTGAGTTCTATGACATAGTTCAGAAAAAATACTGTTATTACTGGTTTTTTTTTTTTCAGAATACGAGAGAACAATGCCCAACTTGTTTTTTTAAGGATAGCATAATTATGATACCAAAAATAAAAAAGAATTATAATAAAATATATAATACAAATAAAACAAATCCTTAGACTATTAGCAAATTAAATGTAGATATAAATAATGATAAAGTGAGGTTGGTCAAAGGACTGTAACATTCAATAGTTATTTTTAAACATTAAATGTAATATACTACTTTATTGAAATAAATAAGAGAAAAGCATTTAACAAAATACAACTCTTACCCACAATAAAATATCTTTGTAAACTAAGAATAAATAGAAATTTCTTAATCTGATAAAGAATATCTACAAACATTCCACAGCTAACATTATATTTCAAAGTGAAATATTGAATTATTTCTTTCTAAACTTGGAAGCAACATAAACATGGTATTTTAAATATTCACTCAAGGCTCTAATCTCTGCAAAACAAATAAAGAAGAAATAGAGGGCACCAAGGTTGAAAGAAATAAGTAATACTATATTTGATAACTATATGATTATTTATGTATTGAATACCAATGTAACTACAAATTGCCCTCTAGAATTTTAGTAGGTCACAGAAAGCAAAGCCCACATACAAAATAAATTTTATATTTGTATATTACAAACCAACAATTGAAATAAAATTTAAAAATTTAATTTAAAATAGAGTAAGAAATGTGTTATGTACCTTCACTAAAAATTGTAAAATATTGATGAGAGAAACTAAAGAAGCCCTAAGAAAATACAGATATATGACACATGTATATTAAGCTACATTCTTTCAAAATCTTAATTATAGCAGGCTTAGATGCAAATAAAAATTAACGATCTGATTTTTAACATCTATATGGAAATGCAAAGGATTTTTTGACATTATAGTTTTCAAAGATGGCAAATACAATATAACCCATCCTACATACATTCTTATAATGTGACCATGTTGAACAGTGGGGTCTGTGTCACCTTCTCTTGAACACAGTGGATCTTTGAATGACAGAACTGACACTCAGATGACTTCTGAGGCTAGGTCATGAAGACATCATGACATTTCGCGGTTTTCTTAGGATATAATCTTTTGGAGCTCACTGCCATACTATAAGGTAACAATGCCCAATGCTCACACAGAGATGAGATTAGTGCCTGTTCCTACAAATCAGGATTGAAAATTCCAAAATTCAGGCTGACAGTCACAGTGAACTGAAAAGTCTTAACTCAGTAGTGAGAAACAATTAGTCAAGACTGAACTAACCTAGTCCAGCTAATAAATCTTTATTTTTTTAATTTAAAACATTTTTTAAAGAGATGGGGTCTTGCTTTGTGGGTCAGGCTGGTCTGAAACTTCTGGCCTCAAATGATTCTCCTTCCTTGGCCTCCCAAAGTGCTGGGATTACTGGCATAAGCCACCATGCCCAGGCAAGCTAATAAATCTTAAAAGTGAGAACAGAAATAATTAAACTGTTTCCAAATAACTATCTGTGTATGCCAGAACACAGGAAAGAATCATGAAGAAAACTACACCAAAGTGCACCATACTCACATTCCTAAAAAACAATGATGAAAAGAAAATATTTTAAAATAATCAGAAAAAATAAAAAAACAAGGATAAGGATGACAACAAATTTCCCACTGGAAACAATTGAAGTGGGAAGACTGGGATGGATGGGCAACAATTTAAAAAATATATAAAGAACAGAAACTATCAATCTAAAATTCCATTTCACTCAACAAAATTATTCTAAAATGAAGGTAAAAGAAGACATTTCCAGACATCAAAAAGATGAAATATTCCTTAAGAACAAAGCTACAACAGAATTTTAAATAAAGTCCTGCAGGCTTAGAAAAATGAGAGCAGTTAGAAATAGTCTACACAAAAAGAATGAAGACTACTGGAAATGGTAGTTACATGAATAAATACATGAGGGTTTTTTTGGTCGTATTACTAAGAGAATTGATTGCTTAATAAACAGAAGAGTGTAATGTGAGATTTGTGTCACAGTGAAAACAAAAATGGATGTCCACAATAGCAAAAAGTCCAGGAATAGAGAAATAGAAGTATACTATTTTAAGATGTTTGTATAATATGTAAAGAGATATAATATTGCTTAAAGGTAGATTGTGATAAATGAATAATATAGACTATAAACCTAAAGCAACTACCAAAATAAAAACACAAATTGTATATAATAGGTCAACAAGGCAGATAAACAGAATCATAAACAACCCTGACTGATAGACCATGATAACAATAATTAAAAGAAAAATGTAGTGGCAATATTACAATTAGACAAAGTAGATTTCAGAAGAAAAACGATGACAGGAAATAAAGAAGACTATTTCATGATAATGGAGTGAATTTAATCAGAATATATAACAAACTTAACCATTTATGCACCTAATAACAAAACTTCAAAATATAAAACAAAAAGGTAAATACTTTTCTTTAAATAATTGGCAAAACAAGTATACAGAAAATCAGTAAGGATAAAGGAGATTTAAATAACATTAACAAGTAAACTGACATGATATTTCTTGCCCTCAAAAAATTACACACACACACACACACACAAACACACACAGTGGATATATGAAATAAAAATACACATTCATTTGAAGTACTAGAAAAACATTTACCAAGATATACCATGTACCAGGCCATAAAACATGTTTCAATAAATTAAAAAAGTATTCAGTCCATGCAAAGTATGCACTTTAACAAGAGAATTTACATTAGGTTTCCATAAAATAAAAATCCCTAAAAATTCCCAAAATATTTGAAAATTAAACATCACACTTTAAACAACTGATTGCTCAAGGACAAAATCAAGAGAAATTAGTAACCATTTTAAAAGTTGAATGAAAATATAACATGAGATATATTTACATCTTGAAGAACACAAATTATCAAGCTTTTTCAAGAATAAATAAATAATCTCAACACTCACATGTATTAGAGAACTTAAATTTTTAGTAAGACAGAAACAAAAAATGCAAATCTAACAAAATTCCAACAAATAAACTTAAAGGCATTGTCTATTTTCTCCTTGCTGGTTATAGAAAAATATGAGAGGAAAGGGATAAGTTGAAGAAAAAACAGCATGTGATAATTGTGAGATTCTTGGACTGTTTAAATTTCAAAGAATGATAAAATTAGAAATTTAATTGTTGGATAGCATGATCAGGAGATAGTGAGGATTTGACTGAGTAAAATTTTGCTATAACGATTAGGTTTGTGACTTACAGATCAATTCAACCAGTCAAGAAATCCAGAACTAGAGACAAGGTTGTGCAGGAAAGATCTCTGGAGGACCTTTTGTCTAATGATGTGAATTTCCATGATGTACACATGCAACTCACAAAGTTTATGAGAATGTTATGTCAGCATAAACAATGCCAATTTAGACTAAAGTAGACAGAAAAAGGAAAATATGAGACACACAAAGTTTTCGAAAATGTTGTATCTCAGCAGAAACAATGCTAATTTGCACTGAAAGGAATAGAGGGAGGATAAAATGAAAGAGGACTGTAGGATTTCAAAAAGTCTACAAGCAAGAAATGGGCTAATAGAGCTACTCAGCTATAAACATATGCTATCCTTTAAAAAAAAAAAAAAGGAATACTGACTCTGATGGAAGAGCAATGGGCCCAGAGACTGACCAAACCAAAGTCACAGTCCAAAAGGCAGGAGGAGACAATGGAGCTTTCATGAGCCCAGAAGGCAGACCTCCTGTAGGTTCAGTGGGGAAGATCAAGCCACAGAGGACTCCTCCAGGCCTTAATATAGAATAAAATTTTCCCTTGTGTGTTTCAAAGTTTCTTGACTCCTCTCTTTCTTCGAATTTTTCCATTTTGGAATGAGACTACCTATCTTATGCCAATCCTAACCTTTTAATTTGGAAGTAGATTGCTTGTTTTCTGGAACTAAATCTCCATTTTGCTTCAAGACGCATCATACCTAGAGTCTCATTCATATGAGATTAATATGATGTAGATTATAAAAATTTGAAACTTTATGAGCTGATAATATTTAGATAAGACTTTAGAGTTAATTCTGCAATGGAATGAGACTTTGTGGGATAGTGAAGAAGTGAATGTATTTTGCAAGTAAGATGTCCAAGAACGAGGGTCAGAAGGTAGTCTATGGTGGGTTAAATTGTATCCCTCAAAATGATTTGTTCAAGTCTTAACTGCTGGTACTTGTGCGACCAAAACAATATACTTTTCATATTTATATTTAATTTTTATATCTATATTTAATTTATAAATATAAATATATTTATTTAATTTATATATTAATATATATTAATTTATATATTTATATTTCTTTATATTTAAATATAAATATGAAAAGATGAATTAAAATAATAGAGCATTTTTTCTTATGAAAGTTTAATTTAGAGCTAAATAAAAAAGATATGGGGAAAATCACCAAGTATTCAGAATTACAGCACATTTGTATATAACTCATAAGCCAAAGAATAACTCAAAAAGAAATAAGGTAATGTTTCAAACTGAATAATGTATATGACCTCTAGACTGAAAACAACATATTTAAAATATTTTCACCAAAACTTAAAAAAGACATTAATAAAAGGCGATATATACTATGTTCATGGATTCTAAGAATTATAAGAATGTCAATTCCCCAAAACTGATCAACTCTACTCTACGCTTTTTGTAAAAATTATGAGGTTATTCTAATATTTATATGAAAATGCAACAACCTAGAAGAGTAAAAACAAAACTGAAGAAAATTGGAAGATTCACATTAAGAGATAGAAAGACATATGAAGTTGATTAATTAATTGTTAATTAACATATGATCTTACACTGGATCTCTCATATATTACCGATATGAATACAAATTTGTGAAAGCATACTAAAAACTGTGTAGAAATATCTACTAAATCTAGTATAAAATGCCATCCCCATGACACAGCCATTCCATAAAGATAGATGTACACAAGAAAAATATTTCACCTCCAAACATAGTCAATAACATTGCCTGAACTTATAACAACTCAACTGGCTATTACTAATTAATAGTCACTACTATTAGTAATAGCACAAATTAAAATACAATCGACAATAAAATGGGTAAGTTAACTCTAGTCAATAACATACTGCAATTAGGTATGAGTGAAAATCCAGTCAGAAAAGATGACATAATAATGTAATTGCAACTAAATAAAATTCAAGAATAGGCAGATTAATATTTGGTGATAGATACAAGATTAATGGCTGCTAATGGGATAGAGGTATTGACTGTAAGGAAACCTGAAGGGGAAATTTCTGGAATATTGGAAATTTGTATGTTCATGTGGGATTGTGATCGGTATATATATATACATACACATATGATATAAATACAATAAAAAATACAGTAAAAATGATAGTTTATAATATTGTACTTTATCGCTAATAAATATAATAGTACATAATATCATTATACAGGACATATATAATACATTTAATAGTAGATATTATTATATAGAATATACTTCTAAATGTTCTTATAGTTGTTTATGTATGTATTTTAAATTATAAATTATAACTTAACATTCTTAATGTGATATCACTGGATACTATGACTCTCCTTAAAACACCAAATCTAAATTTTAGATGAAATTATCAATTATAGGAAAATATAACAAAACTGATACAAAAATAAAAAATCTTAGTATCACTATAACCAATAAAAATAAAAAACCTAGCTATATGGTTTCACTAGTTTATTCTAAAAAAAAATCTAAGGATGAAGTCATTCCAATTCATTCAGGAAAAAAAAGCCCAAATAAACTACCTATTCATTTAAGGTTTCTGGCATAAACTTGTGTTAAAACCTGACAAAAAGCATAAAAAACATTTTACAGGATAAAGAATATGATTACTCAAAAAAGTCTAAATAAGTTTAAAAATATTTCCGCCATACAAAGTGTCTTTTCCCACCACAATAGAATGAAGCCAGAAATTAAGTATTTAAAGAGCACTAAAAATCAAAAATATGTGGAGATTAACAATACACTCAAACAACCAAAGAACTGAAGTTGAAAACCACAACAAAATACAATGCTTTGAGACAAATGAAAATGCAAGCACAACATACAAAAAGTTATGAAGCAAAAACATTGCTAAGAGGGCTATTTACAACTGGAAACACACATCAAAAAAGAAAATCACTAATTAGTGAGCTGACAAAGTTGAACATCACAAATAATAAGACATTTAGATACCATGTATCTCCTGACATAATTCACTGTGAAGAGAACATAATCACTTGTGAGATATTTTTGTCAAAAAATACCTAAATTCATGAGAAAACATTAGATATAACTCAAATTGGGGTACATCCTACAAAATAGGTAGTGTCAAGGTCATGAAAGACAGATTGAGAAACCGTCCAGACTGGAGGCAGTAAAGGCAATGTAAAATGAATGTATGATCTTGTATTAGATCTTGGTACATTACTCATAATATTGGCAAACTCTGATTAAGATTTATGGATTGTTACTACTGTATTAATGTCAATATTCTAGTTTGATAATAATACTAAGGTTATTAAGATGCTAACATTAGGATAAGCTTGACAAAAGGTATATAGGAATTCTATATACTATTTTCAAGTGTTCTGTAGTCTAAAATAATTTGAAAATAAAATTTTTATTAAAATTTTATAAAAATAAAAATATCAAGCACCTAGATATAAATCTAATTACAATATCTGTAAGACCTCTATAAGGACAACTGTAATATTTTAATTGGGATAAATTAAAATGAAGATGTACTAACACTCATATGTAAATACACATACACACATACATTATTTTAATGAAAGAGTCAATATTGGTAAGATGTCAATTCCCCCAAATAGACTTACAGATTCAATGAAGTCACAATAAAAATACAACAGTCATTTTTATAGAACTTTGACAAGCTGATTCAAAAATCTGAATGGAGATGCAAAGATCCTCACAATGGATAAAGATGTAACTTACCAAAGATTGAAATTCATTAAAAACCACTACACTAATTGGTTCTGGAATAGACTAATATATCAATGAACTAAGAGAGTGACCACCAACACATCTACCTGTACAGATAATTAAATGAAGCACTGGATAAAGGACAATCTTTTCATTAAATAGTACTAAGACAATTGGCAGTGCACATGAAATAAAATTAGGCTACAACTCTACATCATATAAAAAAATCAATATCTCAACATATACCATGTATTCTTGCCTGAAACATAAGACTCACACTTGATTTCTCCCTTTCCCCACTTGTTTTTCAATCCAGGAGCAAATTTTAAAATCGTGCCTCTGAAATTTGTTAAATCCATACACCTTCTCCATAATCAGGACTGAAATCACCTATTAAATATGCCTTTCTCAGTCTCGACTTTGCATGTGTTTTCTTTCTACCAAGAACACTCAGGCCACAAGCCTTTATATAATTGTTCCTTCACTTTTTGGGTGAAGCCTTCCTTGGTAATCCAATTAATGGAGCCCCCAACCACACCCTAGTTACTCTTCTCCATGACATTTAGTCTCTATTTCTTTATTTTTATTTTAAAGATGTGGGATACAATTCAGGATTAGGTACATAAGTAGTCATCGTACAGGTAAATTGGTACTCTTATTGATGCTATGTGCACCCCCACCCCGACAGTGTCCCACCACTGCCAATCCCTTTCTTATAGTATTATGATAAATGTTCAGGGTTCACTTGTGAGTGAGTACATGTAGTACTCAGATCTCTGTTTCTGTGATAAATCACTGAGTATTATAGACTCTAATTCCATCCAAGTTGCTGCGAAGTTCATAATTTTGTTTTTCTTTATGTAGTTTCCATTTCAATCCACTTGCTCCATTTTCTTTCCTTCTCTGCACTGCTTCATGTCTCTGAAAGCGAATTTCTGCAGACTCCATCACACAGGCTCCTTTCCTCTGTGTCTGGCCAAAAGGGAGTTCCATTAGAGGACTGACTGCAGGGCAGGGCATTTCTCCACCTTTTCATCCCTGCCAATTACCTGGAAGTGGCTGCCTCCCTGTATACCTACATTTCCTGGCAGGGAGGCTCATTTGCCCCAGCTCCGGCTCTCCCAAGGCTGCTGTATTATTCTTTCCTTATCTTGCTCCTACAAGCCCAGAGATGGTAACTGCTTCATAATATTGTAGTCCTGAGTGTTCAATATCCCTTGTTGGTCTCCCAAGCCCTATCTAGACCAGACAATAGCAACTCAACATTAAGTTTAGTCAAAATAATAGTGACTAGAGCCCCTCTTTTTCTGTTTGAACCTTGACTGATATTCTAGAGTATATCATATATCCTATTTAATGTTCTTTATTGTGCATATAACCATATGCAGTTATTTTGTTCACTTATCTGTTTATAAGTAGTTTGAAGAATTAAATTATAAACACCAAAGCAGCAAATTTTTCATGTCGCTCAAGGTATTCCCAGTGCCGGACACATAGTAAGCACTCTATTTCTGAATTCTAACTAGTTTCTGGTTGAATGAAATATAAAATAATAGCATCAGTATCATAATAAAAGTATTTATGAGTAGCTAAAAGTAAGGAGGGATTGGCTTATTAAGTGTTTTGTAAGTTATGCTACTGGCCAAGGTTTCATTATTGAAATGTTAAAGCAAAGAAATGAGAGGATTACATTTGGAATTTAGAAGTATAAATTGGAAGCAGTGTGGAAAATGGACTAGAGAGAGAAAGAACAAAAGGAACATCAAGTTCAATGGACTTAATGTTCGTGTCCTCTCAAAATCCATATGTTGAAACCTCACCCCCAAGCTTATGGTATATAGAGGTGGGGTCCTTGGGAAGTGATTAGGTCATAAAGATGAAGCCCTCATGAATGGAATAAATGCCCTTATAGAAGAGAACTCAGAGCTTCCAGATCCCTTCCATCATGTAAGACTGTAGTGAGAACACAATGGCTCAGGAGGAGACTCCTCATCAGACACTAAATCTGCCAGCGCTTTGATCTTGGATTTCCCAGTCTCCAGAACTGTGACAAATACATTTCTGTTGTTTATAAACCACCAAGTCTATGGCATTTTTATAGCAGCCTGAAGAGGTTACAAAAATCAGGAAGAAAATGTAATCATTCCAGGTATAACAAGAAAATTAAATCCAAATTGGGTCATGATAGTGGGAATGAAAAGGAGGAAATAAATTTAGGAGAAAGATCTAAAAGGGAAAGAATATAACTGTAGGTTGATAAGGAGTGAGAAAAGAGGGAATGAATAGTTGAGAAAATGCTGTGGAATGTTGTTCTGTTAACAAGCCTTGAGTGGCAAACCTGTTAATTGTTACAGATAAAGGATAGCAATCTTAACAGGATGTAATGAGGTAAGAGATCTAGTTCTTGCTTTGTATGACTATACAGTTCTGCTAATTTTTTGAAAAGTGATCATCAGAATTCATTAAAAGAAATTTCAGAATGTCTGTATTACACATACATTGTAGGAAAGGTTAAAACAGTATGGACATTTTAAAATGTAATAAAATGAAACATCAAAATGCAACTTTACATCTTTTATAATCAGTATTCACATTTCTATAAATTTGCACAAGGAAATAACTCAAAAAAGCTAGTTATATGTTATGATAACAGTAAAAATAAGAAATAATCTACAGTTCCAACAGAAGGAAAATGTTTAACCATAATTACAATAGTTAGGCATTTTTAACAAATTAAAATAATATGAAGCCATCAGGGTAATATAAAGCTGTTTAAAATTTAGTATTCAACAGAAAATAATTAATGATAATTTTATTATTCCCATCAAACCATTACTGATAGCTCTGTCAAAAATTATAAATTTATTAAAACAAAGATCAGGTAATCTTATACACAAATGACAAAGCTTGATTTATTGAAAAAAATATTCGTGGGATGTTTATTTTTCTTTAGAATGCTTTTAGTGTTTAAACAAGTGTTCAAGCTCTAAGAAAAAATTTAACTTTTGAAACTTTTTTATTATAAAATGTAACACAGAGAAAAAAGACATAAATATACAAAATAAGAAATATTTACATATAAAAACTTTTTAAAAACAGTTTTGGCCACAATGTAGAAAACCACCATCATCTCAAAACCCCTTCTGGATACCAATCAAGTCACATCCCTCCTTCTCTCCAAAAGTGAAAACTGTTCTTATTAGTTTTAGGTAATCATTTTCTTGGATTACATTGTCGTTTATCAATTATGAATAAATCCCTATAAAACAGAGCTTAGATATACCTAATATGTATGAATTCTGGTATTGTGATTAGCCTCTTTTCCACAAGTTATATTTATAAAATATACCACTTCATTCACAGTAACTCCTATGTAGTATTCCACTATATGAATGTATCACTATTTATTCATACATTTTAGTACTTATGGACACTTGGGTTGTCTCTAGTTTAGGAATATTAAAAAAATGCTGTGATGAAAATTTCCTAGGAGTTAAATGCCAGATCAGAGAACATATGCATCCTTACACTTGCTACAATGCCAAGATATTTTCCAATGTGACTTCACTGGCACTCACTAGGTGGGGTGTGCCTGATCCTGGACCTTTGCATTCTTTGCAACAACTGTTATTTTAAAATACTTTAATTTTCACCAATCTAATAGTTGTGTAGTAGGATTTTGTTATGTTTTTAATTTACATTTTGCTGCTTATAATAAGATTGAACATAAATCTATATTTTCATATATTTATTGGTCATTTGGAATTCCTCTTTTGTGAAGCACCTGTTCAATTCTTTAGCTCATTTTTAAAAAATGTTCTTTATTCTGGGTACTCATCTGTTTTTGGTTAAATCCATTATGAATATTTCTCCCATTCTGTGGTATTATCTTTTCTCTCTTTGTAGTATCTTTTGATAAACAGAAGTACTTACTTTTACTTTCAAAATTATACATCTTTTTAAAAAGGTTAGTGATTTTCGTGTCTTTTTTGAGAAATCTTTTTTCTAATTCTGAAGAGTCTTTTTTCTATGTTATTTTCTAAAATATTTAGTTTTTCCTTATGCATTTAGGCCTATAATAAATCTGGAGGTGATTTTTTGGGTCCTCTCTGATAATTTTTGTTTTGTATATTTTAAATCTATTTTTCAAGTACTCACAAAGTTACAATTATTACCAGATCCTCTTGTAATTTACCCTTCATCATTATGTAATTTCCCTCCTGTGTATCTAGTAGTACTTCTTGACTAAAAGTCTGTTTTATCCGCTTTTTTGTTATTATTTTTCTTGGCTTTATTATTCTTACTGTTTTTCTTTTGCTATTATATGCATTGAAATATCCATCTAAAAAGCCTATTATATATATATATATATATATATATATATATATATATATATATATATATATAATAGCCTGTAATAACTTGCTTGACATAAGTAACTCCCATTTTGTAACAGATCTTCCATGTTAACTTAGAAATAACCCCCTGATGTAACCTTCCCATAATCACGCCACACACCCACATTCTTAATTCTCTAGGTGCTTGGAAACTCCCTAGTTATGTAAATCCTGTAGCTATCTGTACCCCTTCACAATTGAATGTTTTGCCAAGAAATATAAATCAAACTGTATAGCTTATATAATTTCTGCCTTAATATACCCCCTACTCACTCTGTTCGGGGCTGAGAGTTCTTTGGACACTAGTCCACTCTCAGTTGATGGCTAAATAAAGGACTCATAATTCGACTTTCTACATGTTGGCATCTCCTTTCTTGCAATCTGGCTATAACAGCATGTCTATACCAGCTTTTTATTATCACTTGTTTAACATATCTTTTTCTAACCTTTTGCTTTCAACTATTGGTGTTCTTGTATTTCAAGATATGTCTCGTAAGTGGCATAATACCAGGGTTTTGAAAAAATCTAATCTTAAAAGTTTTCTTTAATAGTAGTCCATTCATATTAAGTGTAACTGCTGATATAACTGAATTTAAACTTACCATTTCAGTGGTTTATTTTTTTGTCTCCTCTTTTAGACTTGGCTTCTTTTGAATAAATTATTTTTTTCTTGATAACTTACATTTTTCCATCTACTAATTGTTATGTACCTATTATACTATCTTTTAGTGATTGTCCTAAAGAATACATCAAGCATCCTAGTATCTTATTACAATGAGTAGTGTGTGCTATTGAAATTTTTAGTGATAAATTTCTGTAACATAGACAAAAATTACTGTATATAATAGAAGCCTGAATGCTACATTTATTTAATGAGTTCTGCTCACAAAAAGGAATTCAGTCTTGCTTAGTAACCTACAGAGGTGATAACTGCACAAAATATTTAATTACAGTGGCATCCTGTAATTAAATATTTTGTGCAGTTATCACCTCTGTAGGTTACTAAGCAAGACTGAATTCCTTGTTTCAGCTTCAAATCAGCAAACCCCTCTGGTCCCCTCCTGGTCTGGGAGCTTTTCTGTTCTCTTAATAAATCCTGCTTTACCACCCTCCGGGGGTACATGTCCCTCATTCCTCCTGGGCATGAGGCAAGGACCCAGACCTAAAGAACTACAGATCGTCAAAGTCAAGAGCCGTGCATACCAGAGGCTGGCTTGCCAGCTGTCTTAGTCGGCTGAACCTGGAGAGTTGCCAGCAAAAGGTCAGACTCTGAGGCTGAGACACTTCTGGGGGCTGGCTAGCCAGCTCACCAAATCAGCAACTCTCTCAGGGTTTAGCTTGCCAGCCTATTAGAGCCAACACTCCTGGGGCTAGGCTTGCTAGCCCATAGAACTGACACTCTTTGGGGTTTGGCTTACTGACCCATTGAGCTGACACTCTCAGGACCCAGGCTGACTGATAAAAATCCATTATCACTATTTCACTTGAAAGAGCTATGTTTAACAATTTCAAAATTCTTATAATTAATAAGATGCAAATATTTTACCAATTTTAGTTTATCTGGTCTTGATTGAGTAATAATATACATGCATATAAATAGACTGCTAAACTACAGTTTCTTTTTGGACATTTCAAGGCTTTCCTTCAACTTTATCTGTGCTCTGGAGTAATATATGTAATCACTGATTGTCAAAATAGTTACAAAATTTGGAAGTGCTTTATTTGTTAAATTTGTATTATATGTCTTAAGATACCTTTTCAGTACATTTTGTCAAATTACATATATTTAAACAAAGACAAAAAAGAAAAAAATTATAAAGCAAAATCTAACCAAATCAAAGCAAAATGGAAAAAACATTTAGCGTTCTATATATGAAAAGGCTTTTAATCAAACTTAAATTGCAGAAAAAAGAAGAAAGGTATAATTAAAGAAGAGTGAATAAAAATGAGACTGCTATGGTTTGCATGGCTTGGTTCATAGAGACAAATCCTTCCTGAATAGATTAATGCCCTCCCTGAGTAAACTCACACACGATTAATTCCAGTAAGGGCTGTTTTTTTGTTTGTTTGTTTGTTTGTTTGTTTAAATCTGACACCCACCTCCCTGCACCCTCTTGCTTTCTCTCTCACCATGTGACCTCCACACACTTTCTGCTCCCTTCTCCTTACACCAAGAATGAAAGCAACCTGAGGCCCTCCCTGGAGGTGCAATCTTGACTTTTACAGACAACAGAATTGTGAGGCAACTAAACCTTTTTTCTTTATAAAGTACCCAATTTCAGATATTCCTTTAAGGCAACACAAATGGACTAAGACAGATATAAAGTTAGTAAAATGTATTGGTATAAATGTTTAAAAAATCTTTTAAGACTGAAAATTGATTGGCCCACCCTCTTGATAACAGAAATACAAAGGCTTTGAATCCATGTACTCAGCCCAAGCCAAGAGCCACTATAGACTCTCTTGTATAATAAGAACCAGGGCCAGAGAACAGCTCAGATCATGTAGTGCTAGGATGAAATTTTTTAAAAACCTGGAAATAAAATAATTCATATACGTCAAAAAGAAAAAAGTCACAAAGATACCTACTTTAGACTGTCTAAACCCAAATTCACCAATCATTTGATTCCTTTTAGAGTAACTTTAAGTGACTGATAAATTCTACTTGTGTTTCATCCCAGATAACTGCCTAATATGCTTAAACTCTCCTTGCTGAAATATTAATAACAGGGCCAAAATTAAGCCAGATTTTTTTTCCTCTTATATCTTTAGATTCACATAGTCTTTTCAGATATACTACTTCGAATATAATTTAAAGAAGTACCTAAATAATAGTAAAAATAAATGATAGCTATTCACTGAGGCTTAATGAAAATAGTGAATTTTCATCAATATAAAAACATGAAACAATATTTCATTACATACCACAGCACTCAGGACATTTCGGATGTTGCAAGACATTAATTCCATACCCTGGAAAGCAGCGATTAATCCAAACCATTTGAAGAGTACCTTCAATATAGTATATTTCAGGCAATGCCTCTGCATGTCTGCCAACAACTTCTACTTGTTGATTAAAGAATCTCTCTATCAGGGTTTTAGCCTGCAACACAAATACAATTTGAAAAAAAAAATTAGCTACATATAAATATAATTTTAAAAAAAATAAGGATGCATATGGATTTGGATGCAGAGGAAAGCAAAGTTTTGAGGTCCTTATTTTTCTTGCCCTCACAAAATATAAATAATACATGCAAAAATGAAAAGATGTCATTTATATACCTCAAATGTTTCCAAATATACTTCTAATCACAATGCAAAGAAATCATTTGGCTATATAACCAAACTTTTGGGTCCCTTTGAATTTTGAATAATGTATGAATGGGCATTTGAGCAAAATCAAGACAGTTCTTTGAAATTAAATGAACTCTAAGATATTAAATGTACTTTAAAAATATATTTGAAGAATCTTTAGAAAGTATATCCTGAGGCACCCTCTCCACCCTTTGCACAAAGGAAATTTAGGTTTAAATACAAAACCAAACAAAGCAACACATGTTACAAATTCTAGCTTTGTGTTCCAAAAATTAAGCTTATAAAATACTTAAGGCATTATTCTGTTCTATAATTAGCTGGATGACTTCATTTTTTATTTTTTAAATTTATTTATTTTAGAGTTGTGAGGTACCAGTGAGGAATTACTAGGTAAGTAGGCTGCGTGCAGGCGAAGTGTGGGCTTCTAGGTGACCCTTACTTCCCTGGCAGTAGACCAGGCACCTTTGTGTTGACATGAGCCCTGCCCCCCCTTCCTTCCCTCCCTTCCCTTGTAGCGGGCAGCAACTGCTGATCCCACCCTTGTCCTAATGTGACCTGTGATCAGGGCCTGCTCATGCAGGAGAACATGCGGTGTTCAGTTCCTTGTTTGTGATAGTTCACTTTTAGTATGATGGTCTCCAGCTGCATCCAAGTTTCTGCGAAGGCCATGATGTTGTTCTTCTTTATGGCTGTGAAATACTCCCTTGTGTATATGTACCACATTCCTTTTAATAATTATTCTGCCTTAACTTCTAAAACTAAAAAGAGGTGTGTACTTTTATACTTCTCTATGATAAGCTTTATGCATTAAAGTATGGAGTCTGGTCATCAGTTTTAAACCTGTTACAAGACAGTTAGTTCTGCTTCGTTATATCCCACTAACTTACACCTCCAATCTAGTCAGAAGCACGGATGAATGGAAATATGCTGATCTATGGCCACTGGTGGTATACCAAAATCTACTGAGCTTTTCAAATATCCTGTAAATTATATCCCTTCCATGACAATCCTATAAATAACTACAAACATGATTTTCAATTTACTACCTTAATCATAAATATACAATTCTTGTTCTGTTACTCAACTACTTACTAGCTTTTCAGAGTTTAAATGGATGTTTGTGTGCTTTTGAATTTTGATAAACTTATTGCTTTTTACTTGGTCAAAACCAAATTTTGGTTAAGGAAGTACTTCAGAATTAATTAGGTACAGATTGAGCATCCCTAATCCAAAAATCCAAAGTCTGAAACTCCAAAATCTGAAACTCTTGAGCACTGCCATATCAGAAGTGGACAATTCCATACCTGACCCCACATAACAGGTCACAGTCAAAAGTCAGGTGCACAACATACAGCTTATTCAGCATTTTCAAGGGAAAAGTTGATCCTCTCAGCACACCTCAGCTACCACACACCTTTTCCATGGATATCCAGATTCTCCCACACAAAAATAGTTACAAAGGGTAATAAAATAAAAACTTTGTTTCAGATGAAAATTATATAAAATATTGTATAACATTATCTTCAAGCTATGCATATATGAAATGTAAATGATTTCATGTTTAGATTTGTGTCTCATCTCCAAGATCTCACAATGTCTATGCAAATACAGCATGTCTTTGAATAATGTCATTCCCTTCAATGTTATTTTGTTATAATGTTGATGAGGAAAAGAAAATGATTCCTTATTGGAGTCACTCTCTGGGTAAAGTGTACACTCTCTTCTCATGTCTGTGTGGGTTTTCTCTAAGTACTCTGGTTTCCTCCCATGTTACAAAAATGTGCGTGTTGCATTAACAGGCATTTTTAAATTGTCACTGTATGAGTGTGTGTGGGTGTGTGTATGAGTGCACCCTGAATGGAGCAGTGTTCTATCTAAGGCTGCTTCCCCCCTTGTTGCCTGAGCTGACAAGATAGGCTCTGCCACCTGTTTCCCTTAGCTGGAATGAGAGGGTAAATAATTATTCCATTTTTAGTAACCTTTTCTAAATGTCTGTATAGCTCACATTTACTTCATGTTGAATATTAGAAGTGTTTGGGTTTTTATTTAGAAGTTTGATGATATTTTCATGATCAAAAATATGTCATTGGAACTTAACTCTCATTTATTTCAATAAGCCTATGATAAAATGGGTTTCATAATATGTTGTTTTGCTTAAAGTTAGTTTCCAAGAACCTGTTCACAAAAAATTTGAAATCCAAAACACTTCTGGTTCTAACCATTTCAGATAAGGGATGCTCAACCTGTACAAATATAATACCAAATTAATTGTATTAAAATTTGAGACTACAATCAAATTTATAAGGGAACACATTTGTAATCATTCAACTTCTTAAAAAAAAATCTATGAAGCTAGATTTGAGAAAATCCAGTAGACAAAATCAGACTTCTGTTCCCTATTTTCCCTCTCAAAAGAGAGAAGGAAGGGAGATCTCTTATTTTATAAAAGTGAAAAGAATGTAAGAAATGTTTTGAATCATTAATTGAATTTTCTTATATTGAATATGTTGCATGATGACATAGGGCTAATAATTTGAACTGGACAAAGGGTACAATGGAGAAATTCTGTGATAAGCATCATAGATTCAAAAGTTAAACTTTTGGACCAGTTGGGAAAATAGCAAATCATAATTATAGAAATACTCCATAAACTAATTTATCTGGTTTAAGAGACAAAAAGTAAGACTGAACAAACATCACATATCCTAGCTCCCTCTACTCCTCCTCCCACCCTCCAAGAAAACCTTTATCGAATTCTTAAGCATATATGAAAGTAATATGTCCTACAATGACTAATCAATGGTTCAGGACTTGAAAAATAAACTGTTAATATTTCAACAATGAACAATCTGTAAAACATATGAACTTTTGAGTGGAGAAACTGAACAGCTTGTTTTAAGTACCACAATCTGTTCCACTGGTCAAGCCAAGCCAGTAGTGAATAAGACAACTGGGAAGGCATTAATATTTGCTCTAGGTTAGTCCAGCAAACCTAGAAGGCAACAACTACCTAGAATTACGGATAAATAAATATCATGCACTATACATACCATAGTCTAATTGAAGCTCAAATATCTACTCTGAAAGAACTAGTATCTACCAAGGGTTATAAATGTCACATCCAAAATAATAGAATCCTTTGGATACCTTTGATTAACACCTATATTGGAGAGTCTCTGAGGAAAATGACTGTAGTTATCAAATGGGGTTGAAATTATTAAAAAGGAAATAGATACTTAAAAGTGTCTTGGATAAGCTAGAAAGACATGAATTTTCATAGAAAACCAGTGATCTTTATGCTTAGAGAGTAAATGTAAGACAGGGAAAGGTAGGGGTGTCCAGATCTTAGAGTAGAATGTGTCAATGAAAAAGTACAAAATGACTAATCAAAACTCATAATTGTCCCTCTCTTGTTAGGAAAATCAGAACAGAAATAATGTGCTCATATATCAGTGAATAGGCAGAGGAATATGAGAAAGAGCTGAATTTAAAAGCAGAACCAAAAGAAAAAAGAATAAAATAAAGATTATATAATAATTTAAATCCTATGAAAGTTGTAATTCACTCCTAAAAAGCATAATGAATCCTCAGACTTCAGAACAGAAAATTCTCACTTTGCAATGTGTGTACTGCTTCAATCCAGAGGCAAAATGCAAAATGATTCATTCTTTACTCAATGATGTCACTGAAGTGATAGCTGTTCCACAAGAACTGAAACTTGCACTACAAAATTAGGCTCTTTAGAAGAAAGACTAAGCTAAAAAAAGAAAAGAGAAAAAGAAGAAGAAGAAAGATTAAAGACAAGCTATAATTTATATTTCAAAATTATTAGAGATTAAAATTAAAATATTAAGTTTTTAAAAAAGTAGTATATTTCTCATTGAAAAACAGCAAGCAGATACGATATGAAGTATGTTCATATCAAGATATGAAACAAAACTTGAAAATTCAGGAAAAGATTTCCATTCCAACCTCGTGGTGAAAAATCCTCCTGCTAAAAATCACCTAATTGACAAACACAACAGAACAAAGATCTTGTGTAGCCATATTTCTACAATGAGAAGGAGAGGGAGGGAAGGAGAAGGGGAAGAAGAAATGAAAGAAGGAGGGAGGGGGGGATGGAGGGAGGAAAAGAAAAGTAGATAAGAGCTAAACATGAGAAAAAAACTACAAACCTAATAGTAGCTGAGTACCTAATTCATTTGGTGCCAATCTCACTATTCCAAGGTACCAGCCTAAAAAGAACAGGAGAAAAGCCTTAAGCCTGTAAAATGGGAACAAGAATCTAAGTAAAACAATGGACCAGAAAAAAAATTATAAAGGAAAGAAAACAAGAAAGCTTCTTAGAGCTGAGATGGGGGATGAACAGATGGAGGGATTGGGGGAGTAAAAATTCTGCTGTGTATGCAATGATCCACTTTCAAGTGGGTTTTAGAGTTTTTATTTTATTTTATGGGTGTTATAAGAAATCTTAGCCCAAAAATTACCATAAAAATTTGCTTTGCTTGAGAACAACCATGGAACATTGGGCAAAAGCCAATAGAAACTCTGAAATTCTATAAAAATACATTCACAATCTAAACCGAACTGGTTATCTACTGATAAGGACAATAAGTATGACTTTATCAACCAGAATTATGAAGTACATGATGAAATGAAGAAACAACCGAAGTCACAACAGCCAAATTAGACCATCAAGGAATTCAGATAACTGAATATCAGTTATCCAAAAACACAAATGATTAAAAATACATAGACATAAAAATAAAATGAAAACATGAGAAAGAAAAATTATACCACGAAGGAGAGAAACCATATTTGAAAAACAGCCTATTTGAACACAAATAATGAATGAAGTGAAATTAAAAATTCAATGAACAGATTTAACAGCTGATTAGGCCCAGATGGAGTCACCATAATGAAATGCATAAATATTTAAAGACATTATTCAAAATGTAAAACATAAAAAGGATAGAAAAATAAATAAAATAGTAAGGCAGATGGAGAGATCAATGAGAAAAATTTAAATATGGTAGATAAAAATTTCAGAAAAGCAGATGAGGAAAAGGTAATTTTCAAAGGATTCCAGTTGAAATTTGTCTTTATCTGGTGAGAGAAATAAATCCTCAGATCTGGGAGGCACAACAAATTCTGGAGAAAGAAAACTGACAGTACGAGGAAGGACTGAGAAGCAACAAGAAAAGAAAAGCCAAGAAATGAGTAAAATTGCGGGCAAATCAAAATAGACACTGACATTCTGGAACAATCTTAATAATAAGTAGAAAAATAAAAAGAATCAAACTAATATATGAGAAAATAAGGCCATGAAAGATGAAATCAGATCAGAAAAGTTAAAGGTGTTTAAGGCCTTTGTATTTTTTAGGAGAGTAAGATAAGTTAAATTCCAGTACTGTTATCAAGTATATATATTGCAATTTGAAGCAAAACCACTAACATAACTTATTAAAATGTATAACATACAAACAACAGGGAAAAAATAAGGTTAGAAACGTTTAATCAACTCGAAAATAGAGGAGCAAAACCTCAATTTATTATCATTATTATTATTCAAGTGAATAATACAAAACCAGAGTAAATGATATGTGATAGAATGCTAAAAAAAATCAATCCACATAGAGCAGCAATTATGAATTGTAAATAATAAGGCCACTACCAAGGTAAAGCAACTACCAAGAAAGAGCTATAAAAATCATTTTTAAAAAAGATACAATCAAAGGAAAGCAGAATAAAAGAAAAAAGGCTATAAAGAATAGATGGTAAAAATAGGAAGAAATTAAAAGATGGTGGATTCAAATCCAAATATATTGATAATTAAATTAAATGCAATTGGTCTCAATATTTCAATTAAAAGGCAAATATTGTCAACTGGATTGAAAAACAATGCCCAACTCTCACCTTAGAATAGTAAATGTGTTTTTCTATATATGAAAAACAACTTATTATAAAATAAAATTTTAAAATATGTATAATAACATTAAATAAGTAATACTGAGATATAAAGTTAAGAAATTTGTATAAGACCTACATAATAAAAAAAACTATAACACTGTTCAGGGAAATTAAATAAGACCTAAATCAATGGAAAAATATGCCAAGTTCATGGATGGGATAGATGAAGGTGTTAAAATGTCAATTCTCACCAAACGTATTCCCAATATTCCCAGTCAAAATCCTGGTAGATTTTCTGTCAAGTATTGACTTTTGTAGGGTATTTATTGGGAAAAAAAAGTAACTAAAAGAGGCAAAACAATTTTGAAGATTAACAAAGAACTTATACCTGATTAATTTGCTATATAGCTACAGTTTATCAAAACAGTGTAGTATTGGAATAAAGATAACATATAGACCAACGAAACAGAATAGAATCCAGAAATAGGCACATATGCTGCATTAATTTTCAACAAAATTGTGACGGTAATTCCATGAGAAAAGGATAGACTTTTAAACCAAAGGTATTGCAATGACTGGGAATTCATAGGGGAAAAATTAACCCAAGCCTACTTTACAACACACAGAAACACTGACTTGCCCATGGATGATAGAACTAAACAAAAAAATTCTAACATCTAAAAACCAAAATCAAAGAAAATCTTTACAAACTAGAGTAAGAGAAAGATTCCTTAAACAGGGCAGAATAATACACATACACACAAAACAAAAAATAAAGATCATTTCAGTTACAATTTTCAAAATTAAATTAAAAACTTTTGTGATGGTTCTACTCCACTACCAGGAAGATAGAGCAGATAAAATTTTTCCTAGTCCTTCTGTTAAGTAGGCAGGAATCCTGGACATTACAGTAGTCCCCCTTATTTAAGAAGATACATTTCAAACCCCCAGTGGATTCCTGAAACCTCAGATACTACAGAACTATATGTACTATGCTTTTTCTCATACATACATACCTATGAAAAAGTTTAATTTATAAATTAAGCACAGTAAAGTATTAACAATAACTTGTAACAAAGTAAAGCAGTAATAATAGTATGCTGTAATAAAAGCTACATAAATGTGGTCTCTTCCTCTTTCAATATCATATGGGAATCTCCTTGTGATGTGAGATTATAAAATGCCTACATGATGAGATGAGGTGAATGCCGCAGGCATTGAGATGTTGAGCTAGGCTAACTTTGACCTTCTGACAATCCCTCAGAGGAAGATCATCTGCTCCAAGTACTCCTGGGTCACCGAGCCATGACAGTGTCGATGGTCAGATATCAGGAGCAGATGATGTCGATGGCTTGACGAAACATTGTACTCCAAAGCTGTTGTCTCTTTTTAACTGTTCACACTGTTGATGCAGAGACTGTACTCCTTCAGTGATTATAAGTGTGATTTTAATGCTGTGTCTCTTCTGAGAATCATGTTCCATAATTTTGTCCTTTAAAACCTGTGCAACTCAAAACACTTCAGCAAATTTGTAATATCCACACTGCTGATTTTGCTTCAGTTTCTTCTCCATCCTTCTCTTGCTCTGTAGATGACTCAACAGATTCTTCCAATTCCTTATTAACGCTTCTCGATATGTTCTTCCACTTCTTCATCAAGCATATCAGAAAATCCTTCTCCATCAACTTATCTTGCTGTATAAATTATTTCCCAACTTCTCCATCGACCACCGGGAAGTCTTTAAAATCATTCACAACTTCACTTCTTAAATTCTTTCAGCAGGAATTTATAGTTTCTGGTTTTAATTCATCCATTGCAGCTTCACGAGTGTTGTTGCATCAGCAGTAGTGAATGATTTTCAGCACTGAATTATGTCCAGATTACAGCCTGCATCAATTGCTGATCAAACAAGATCAAGTACCAAGTGGATGTATGTGGCCTTATCAAACCAAATGACACTTTGTCAAGGGGCTGATGCAATGAGGTTGCACGTGGAGGCAAAATTATAGCCTTGACATTTTCATTTTCACGGCAAACAGATTCAGGATGGCTAGGGACACTATTATTAGTAGAACCTTAAATTCCAACCTTTCTTCTTTTGAGCGGGTTGAAGCTTTGGTGGTGAAACCATTCCATAAACAAGATGTCTGTCACTAATGCTTTCTGATTATATTATCAAAGCACAAGCATATAATTTTTTGAGAGCATGCGGGTTCTTTGTTCTGTACACTATATCTGGCTTTATCACATGTTCTGTACCACTGCCACATAGTACCAGAATTAACCTGTCCTTCCTTTTTTTTTTTAATGCCCTGGTGGCTCCTTTATGACTTTAAGAACTTAGGTCTTATTGAGCATCTTCTTCCAGAGAAGCCCAGATTCACTGCAATTGAAGACTTGCTTTGTATGGTATCCTTCCTCCTTAATCACCGTCTTCAACTCTGCTGAAAACATGGCAGCAGCTTCATTGGCAGATGCAGCCTCTCCAATAATTTTTATATTTTTTAGTCCAAACCTATTCCTAAATCTGTGTGAAACGATACCTTACTTGCAGTAAATGGCTTGGTGTCACTCATTTCAAGGGATTGCTTGCTGAAGTCTTCCTATAAGCTCAGTGCTTTATAGCACATGTGACTGTCAACAGTGACACATCTTCCATTCGTGTCTTCCACCCATCAACTAAGGTGGTATGACCTACTCGACTCCTAGGCTATATGGCCTAGCTTATTGCTCCTAGGATACAAACCTGTACAGCATGTTACAGTCCTGAATACCGTAGGTGATTGTAACATAATGGTAAGTATTTGTGTATCTACACATATCTAAACATAGAAAAGGAACAGTACAAATATAGTATGAAAGACAAAAAACAGTACACCTGTACAGAACAGCTCCACTATAATCTTATGGGACCACCATCGTAAATACAGTCCATCACTGACTGAAGCATCATTAGGCAGTGCATAGTTGTACTCACAAAACTCTAAAATAGGTATACTTTATGACAAATTAATTATTTTACATAAATTGACCTTAATATATTATCTCAGTGACAAAGATGAATTTTAAAAAGGATAAGCCATCCAACAGGAAAAATAAGCAAAAGATACGAAAAATTACACACTAATCCCTCCTTACTCATAGGAGACTCCTAGTAGATGCCTAAAACGACAAATAGTATCGAACCTGACTGCTGTCAATTGAAACACATTTCTGTTCAGGTCTCTCACCAATAAATCGAATACCTCTTCCATCTTAACAAGGCACTTATGTACATAACATTTGTAGCTTGAAGAACGACAGCAAAACTAACACAAATTTATTTGTCCTCCCTCACAATATCATGGATATATTTGTTCCTACTGTAGATTTTAGTAACCTCTGCATACAATTTTTTTCTTTCATTAAGCCAACAAATTTCACCTTTTCACTTAAAGGAAGCACTTTACAGCTTCTGTTTGGCATATCTGAATTGCCAGCATCAGTACTCCTGCACTTTGACCAGTATTCATAAAATAAAGGTGACTTGAACACAAGCACTGTGATACTGCAACAGTCAATCTAACAACCAAGATAGCTACTATGTGACTAACAGGTGGAAAGTGAGGCAGCATGAATATTCTGGACAAAGTGATAATCTGTGTCTCGAGTAGGACAGGGCAGAATGTGGTGAGATTTCATCATGCTACACAAAATGGCACACAATTTAAAACATTGTTTCTGGAATTTTCCACTTAATATTTTCAGACTACAGTTGACTGTGGATAACTGAAACTGTGAAAAGTGAAACTGCAAATGGGGGTGGTGGTGTATATGCAAAGCAAACATAAAACAACTCAGAAAGGTGAAGAGGAGGAGAAGGCAGCCCAGCCTTATAATCAATGAAGGACATGGTAATGACTTGGATGTTCTCCTTTTGTCTCTTATATACCAAACTTGGAGCTAAAGAAGCTGGCAACCTGGAAACAAACAAACAAACATCGAGGGCTGCAGACGAAACAAAAGCCCCAACAAAATCCCATCCTCTAGGTAGTTAAAGAAGCAGAAAAGGAGTAGTCTACGAAGACAGAGAACTTGAACACAGTAACTATTCCACATGAGCCAAATGCCACAGAAGAAAATTTAAAGCTCAGTCCTACTCCTTTGCCAAATGCCTACTGGGGAGGTTACAGACTTCTATCCTAACCAAATAGTACCCCAGTTCCCACAGTAGGTTGGTGTCAAAGAAGGCCAAGCAGTGAGCCTGAACTTTCATCTCCCCCACTCCTGTACCAGGTGGTAATGAGGCCACCTCACTCCACAGTGTTAGTGGAGAATACGCGGAAGCCTGGACCTTCAATCCATTCCCACTCCGAGTGGTAATGAGGCCTCATTCTGCTTTACACTGTCAGTGGAGAACATGTCGGTGAGTCAAAACTACTTGGCAGTAATGAGATGTCTCTACCTCTCCCTACTGGGGTGGTATTACACCCAGCTGGTTTGTAACAGAGTCTCAAAAAGGCCATTCCACTGTTCTACTGAGCCATCTGTTCCAGAATAGTAGGAAACATGGCAAAACCAGTGAACTCCATGAGCACGCACCCATTGTCACATTTCATTTGCTGGAAAGTGAGTCCACTGATCAGAAACTATGTTGTATGGAATACAATGTGGATAAGGCATTCTGAAAGTCCATGCCTAGTAGTATTGGCAAAAGCATTGCACACAGGGAAGGCAAATCCGTATCCATAGTAAGTCTTTCCCAGTAAGAACGAAAAGTCCATTCCATGATAGAAGGAGTCCTGTAATCAACGTGCACCAGGTAGATGGATAATTACCCTTAAGAATGGTGCCATGGGGAGTGGAGCTCAGTGTTGGTTTTTGCTGCTGGCAGATTGGGCACTCAGCTGTTGCCATAGCAAGGTCAGCCTTGGTGAATGGAAGTCCATGCTGTTGAGCTCATGCATAACCTCCATCTACTCTACTAAGGTCACTTTGTTCACGAGCCCACTGGAAGATGACAGGGGGGCTGGAGAAAGCGGTTCAGTGGTATCCTCAGAAGGCATCATCCTATCCACTTACAGTAAGTCTCGTATATACAAATGAGTTCCATTCTGAGAGCATGCTTGCAAGTCCAATTTGTTCCTAAGTCCAGCAAAGTTAGCCTAGGTACCCAACTAACACAATCAGCTATATAGTAGTGTAACAGGTTTATAACACTTTTCACACAAATAATACAGAAAACACAAGCACACATTTTTAATCTTCCAGTACAGTGCCTTAAAAGCACAGTAGTGCAGTACAGTACAACAGCCAGTATACAGGGGCTGGCATCAAGTGAAAAAGCAAGAAGAGTTACTAACTGGAGGAGGGAGAGGAGGTGGGAGATGGCAGAGCTGAAGGATCATCAGCAACAGGAGATGGAAAGCAAGCTGCAATTTCGCTCTCACCTGACATTGATGGAACAGGTACCTGTTCCTTGCTGGATTCAATTCTATCTACCTTCTTAAAAAAATGATTCAGTAATGTCTGGATATTAGTTCTTTTTTTGTCATCATAGATGGCATGATAGCACTTGATTTCATGCTGTTTGGCTTCTGTCACCTTCGTGTACCATTCTATGCTCGGGTCTTGTGCCTCAAAAACTATCAGTGCCTCCCCAAATAATGCAAATACACATTAGCATCTTTGAAAGTTCACAACATGAAAGTTCATAGGTAGGGGACTTACTGTATTAGAATCCTCCTCTGCTAAGATCACCCTTTGGTGAGCATTCACATGGAGCACAAATATCCCTTTTTGCTCATTCAGAGAGATATATCCATATTCCTTTTCTCCAAATATTTGTCACCGATTTTGTCAATCATATCCCTTCGAAGTTCCTGACCATCTGATACAGAGACCCACTAATGTCCCTCCATATTGCCACAGCCCTTGGAGAAAGGCATGGCAAGGGTTCGAGAGTTTCCGCAAATTCCTGAGTGCATTACTGAGCGTCCCTTTTTCTTCTATGCACTCCCAGTGAGTAGCTTCGGGGATCCTTGACTTCCCTGCAGACTATGCCCAAACATGTAAATCCCTATTTACTCCTTTTCTTTGAACTATATAGTATCAATGTAATCGGAAGTCTTGTGATTTGCATAACTTTTGTAATGCCTGATGTCTTAGATCTTGTAAACTTTCTTTATTCTAAATGCAAAATGCAGCTGTAACTTAAGCTCTATACAATGCTCTGCTGGTCACATGGCTACTGCATAGGTACCGACAACTCTGGACTATAAAAGTGAACTGCAAAAGCCTGGAGGGTGAGCAGAACAATTTTAGAAAGACCTCAAGGCTGACTCTGCGCCCTGAATTCAAACTCAGAAATAAACTTCTTTCTATCAGCTTCTGTCCCTTTGATTTATTGGTATCAAGGAGAGCAGCCAATAGTAATTCAGACCCACAGCACATGGCAACCATGCTGCAGGACCTTGGACGACAGGATCTCCTGATAGACACCCTAGCAGCTGTCAGAACCACTTTGTGCTCTGTGAAGTCTCTGGAGAGGAGTCCCACAGACCAGGACCAGCACTTGATGAACTGGTAAGAAAGAGGCCTTGCCAGGTACCTGAACTTGTTAAGCGGATGTGTTTATTTGGTAATCCAATCCTGGATACATGCAGGGAGTGGGGGAAGCTTTCTCAACTGGGCTCTCTGGGGACACTTTGTAGGCACCAGAGGAATGTCGAGGCCAGTCAGTGCTTTTGTTGGGATATCCTTTTGTTTGCATTTGAATTTGCTAAGAAAGCTGGCTGGTTTGTTATGCTTTGTTTGATGGGACATGTCATATTTTAAAAATTTGATTGGCATGAATTCCTTTTATGCCATTTTATGTCTTCCTAAGTGTTGCTGTTGCTATTTCCCTTTGTTTGTGTGATATTTATGTAGGCCGTGAAAATCCCGGGAAAATAGTGAATTACACCTTTATGAACCCAGACTGTGGTCTGGGTCAAAGAGGCACTCTTCCCTTCAGTCTGTGCAAACAGACTCCCTTAGGTGACTGAAGGACTTGCGAAGGTGTCGGGGGCCAACTCCCATGACATGTTAGGGCCTCATAGGGACCTCTCCATTCCAGTCATAAAGGATCCTGCAGGCTCCAGAAGGTCCCAGGCTTGATCAGACAGTCAGCAGACCTACATCCATGCCAGATCCTGGAAACGGTGATCGGAGGGTTAGAAAAGGTCCCAGAGGCAGATCACCTGGAAGCTGAAAGGGGCTCCCAGTGTTCCTGACGGCTGCCCCATTTGGGGAGCACATACAAGGGCTGGTCACCTGATGCCCCTGGGCCCATAGTGCTCTCAGCACTCTGAAGGAAAACTGAGACACATAAGAGGCAGGGAGATGATTGGTGGTGTCACGGCTGACAGGAGTTTGCTCCGCGCAAGCAGCACATTTTGACCTAGAACATCTAGTGCTGTCCAGAGGTGGGGACCGCTTGTCAGTGCTACCTCATGTCTACAGTACCATCCTCAAATGTAGGCCTACTCTGTCCGGTTTCTTGTATCTTGTTTCTTCTGACCCATGACACTGTCAAAATTCCTGTCTTTTTGTTGTCAAAGATGTGCAAAAAGCACCTGCTGTGTAAGTGAAATGCTACAGGTTATCTTGAATTCTTTTCCGGCACCACACCCTCTCTCTTCCTCTTTTCTCTCCCTTCCTTAGCCTGTGTTCTCCTTCATGGATTCCAAGGGAGTTCATTCTAGTCTGAAAGGATGGACCAGGAGCGGGAAGACATTTTTTGTCTTGTTCCTAAACCTTAACACAATGATGAGAAAGTAGAAACTGTGTCCTGGAAGAATGCATTCTTTAGGTAAAGATTAACTTTGCCAACTTTGTCTTTCTAAAAACTAGAAACCCAAATCTCTCAGGCATGACCGGTATCAGCCTGTTGTACAACTACCTGAGGGTGTAAGATCCATGACTCGGTGCCTGGTGACCAGGAACCCCCGCAGGGTCTCCAAGACATCCACAAGTGGTTAACAAGGAAATCACAGCAGTCACACGTCTATCTGATTGCAACATCTCCAGGGGAAAGGATTTAAGGCAGGGCTTCGGGGCCTATGGTGCCACACTCATCTAGAGTGGTGGCCTGCTTCCTGTCTGTGGAAAGTGATCTCTTTCTTAAGTAAATCAGGTCTTCTTTCACCTCTTTGTATGTTGCAAATCTTTGCATTACTTGGATCTCTGCTTGCCAGCGTGCATCTCTAGGCATGCTGGCTCTGGCGGTGTTGCGCCCCTCCACATCCATCCATCCACCCTCTGCACCCTAACATACTCCACCTGTACAAGAACACAGCAATCTCTCTTATATGCTACTTAGCCTTTTGTTAACTCAGCACAAGCTGACGCTAACCTTGGAGGAAATAATTTTGCAATCTTTCTCTGGCAACTAAGGGTCTGAATAGATGGTTCTTGTTTTCAAATGCTAGCAGTCAGATTATTTGGAAGTGAGTCTGTTTCTAAAGGTTTAGTCCTTACCTGAGACTGTGATCAACTGCTTGTCCCTGTAAAATTGTTAGGAAGTCTCTCAGAGGCATGTATTGCATGCTAAGCCCCTACTCTACAATTTAGTGCCAGATAACACCACTGCTAGTTCTTTTGGCTATGCCTGATTAGCACTCCTTCTACAAGACTGTAAAGCTTTCAATGCTGAATACTTTGAGACATTATGAGGGGACTGGCCATTCCCACCTGACTAAGTTACCTTGCTAAGCCCCATACTTCTGGGGCAAGTGAAATACTAGGTACACTCTGTGGCACATAGCGTGAAACTTGATCACTCTCATCCAATTGTTCACACTTCACAACTAACACTGTAATTCAGTAATGTATAAAGAGTTTTAAACAAGTTTGCCTGCTCATAATTAGAATTAAGTAGGTACAGATCATTTCACATCTATGTGGTCTTTTCACTCTAAAATGATTTTGTATTAGGCCATTTTGAAGACATTATTGGAAAGTCCTGGAGCAGAGGGAAGCCCCAGGGAGGGCTGGGAACATTCAGCTTAGAAGAAGCTATCAAGGGTCCCAGGGACACCTGGCATTGCTGTTTATGGCTTCATTTATTTATTTTAGAATTCTCCTTTGAGGAATGCATTGCACAGGTGTTCAAAGGCAAAATTCTGGGTATTATTTTGCTTCAGACTTTTTCTGTGAGGAATGCAGTGCACCAGTGTTCAAAGGCAAAATTCTGGGTTTTCAAGGAACACAAACAAGAAAATAGGTAATAATCAATCTGTACCCTCAGATACCCCACTGGGACAGAGATTCAGTATAAGGACTGAAAACTGAGCCTCAGTATTAATCAAGAAATTAATTTGGACCCCAACCACGTCCATACAGACCCAGGGATTCTGTGGAGTAATGGCAAACAGAGCCCTGGACTGGGCCATGGTCCTCTGGCCCCTTCAGTCAGTGACCACCATCACCAAGCTAGGTGTTCCCTCTCCCCTTCAGGAGAGGCTGTACCAGCTCTTCCAGGGGACTTCTAGTCCGCATGTTGGAGCAAATTAGAATTATGTGGTTTAAAATTAAAAGAGTTAGTACATTATTGTAAGGAAATTTGGACTCAATACAAGTTAGCAGATAATGAAGTTTGGAAAAGAAACTAGACTTTGTGCTTTAATACCATTTGGCAATTAAATTCATTTTGTAGGCATGAAGGGAAATGGTCAGGAGTTCCATGTGCAGAGACATTTTTAAAATTTATTTCACTACTTTGTAAACAAGGTTATATCCTATGGGATATTGAATACTCAACTCCAGGAGCTATACTCAGGACTATGAATACCAAACTCCCAATTACAGAAAACTTCTGAAGTCCTTAGCAATCAAGACAGTAAGGGAAAAAAAAGAGACAGACTCCAGGATGAGCTCCAGCAAGACAAAAAGTAAGCAAACCAAAGCTGTAGCAACCCAAAAGAGATCTAGCAGAAAGAGACCTGCTAAGGGGAATGGTATTGGCTGATATGAATGTGGTCAGTGTGGGCACTTGAAGTGTAATTGTCCTCGACAGTCTAAGCCACAGGACCTTGTCCAACATGCGGACTAGAAGTCTCCTGGAAGAGCTGCTACCGCCTCTCCTGAAGGGGAGAGGGAACACCTAGCTTGGTGATGGTGGCCACTGACTAAAGGGGCCAGAGGACCATGGCCCAGTCCAGGGCTCTATTTACCATTACTCCACAGAATCCCTGGGTCTGTATGGACGTGGCTGGGGTCCAAATTAATTTCTTGATTAATACTGAGGCTAAGTTTTCAGTCCTTGTACTCATACTGAATCTCTTTCTCTTGATACTTGCTCCCTACTGGGACCTGAGTGTGTTCCAAGAGTTAGATGTTTCACCTAACCTCTAATCAGAAGTTACTAAAAGGTTAACTCAAATTATGAATGTAAATGGTTATCTATGAAAAGGGTAAAAAGAAAGAAACCAAAAAGCAAAGGAAAGGTGTAAAAATATGTTGGTATAAAAATATGTTGGTATAAAAATATGTCTTTGGCATAAAAATATGTCTTTGGTAAGAAAATGGATATAAGGAAAAAGAGTAATTTTGTCTAGGAAAGGACTTTGTATGACAAATTTCTGTCCTACAATGGAGTGAACAGTTATCTGAAAGAAGGAAAGTATGGGACAAAATAGAAGGTTCAAGCTGTTGAAAATGTATAAGCATGTCAAAGATGGTATGTGGAAGGTTTGTAGAAAGAATGTGTGAAAGGAATTCCATGAATGATCTTGTTTGCAAAAAAAAAAAAAATTATGTCTATGAATTTTCCATTAATATCAATCACTGATGTTAGGCCAAAATGCCATTATATCAAAGTAACAGTATTTTTAAAAAACAATAATCCATCAATCCTTAGTAAGTAACCACAATGTTAAAATTTGGTAAAATGGAATGCTTTCATTTTGTCTGAATCTATTGGTCTATTGGTTAAATATAATTTCTGCTAAAAGCTTTAAAATATAAAACTTTGCTTCTATAATACTTTGTACTTAAGTTGTCAGCAAACATATGTCTTTAAATTAAACTGTTAAAGATTTATGTCAGATTAGTCACATATATAGTCAGGTTAGCAAAAATCTAAAAGGTATCATTCAGTGCAAATTGCTAACAACTTCAAAATCTTCCAGAACTCTTATTAAAAACTTGTGCTCAAAGTCCGGGCTCGGTGGCTCAGCCTGTAATCCCAGGACTTTGGGAGGTTGAGGCGAGTGGATTATCTGAGTCTGAGGGTTCAAGACCCACCCGGGGAATTGGTGAGACCTCATCTCTACAATAAAATAAAAAATTAGCCGGGCATGGTAGTACACGCCTGTAGTTCTGGCTACTTGGAAGGCTGAGGCGGAAGGATTGCCAGAGCTCAGCAGTTTGAGGCTACAGTGGCTGGGAGTGTGCCACTGCACTCCAGCCTGGGCGACAGAGTGAGACTCCAACTCAAAAACAAAAAACAAAAAAACTTGTGCTCATGAGAATTGCTAATCCAATATGAGTTTTAATGAAACAAAGGTTTATTGCATAAACTGAGTTAATAAATTATTAATCAAATAATTTTACAGCTTCTTTGTTTAAAGTATTACCAATTATTTTTGTCATATTTTTCAGCATCAAAAGAAAAAACTTACAGTTTTTCCCCCCCACAAATAAGTATAGTTGTTTGCATACGTTCAATAAGGATTTGTTTTCTTTTGTAACACTGGTTAATTTACCAAGGCTCTAACTGAAATAATATTTTAAAACAGACTGCTTTAAAGAATTAATGTTAAGGTTTAAGGTAATCTGAGATTCCTTATAGGAAAAAGTTTCAGCAAAGCTAATTTTTAAAGGGCCTATATGGCAAACAAATGTGTTATACTTTATGTGCAAATAAGACATACTAAGTCTAAATAAGTAAACTAATTCTACTATAAGTTGTCTTTAACAAACATGGAAACTGAAAACTTATGTTTCAACAGAAACTGGTACACTTGTTTTAAATTCTCTTGTTCATTGTTTTTTAAAAAGTTTTATCATTTAAATTACATCATGGAGTCTTTTCTGGGTACAAGTTTCAAACATTTTTGGATTTCTTTTCACATTTTATATAAGATTCACTTCAGTGCCTGGTTCAAATTACAGTCCAGAAAAATCTGTCAGGTTGCCACTACAGTCCAGAAATACATTAAAAACTCTAAAAAGCTGTTACTTATAATAAAGTCACAGAAATTAAGTTATGCTGGTAACTCCAGGCCTTGTAGCTTTTGTATAAAAGGTAATCAGCCATCACCTACACTGTCAAAATGTATACCCGGCTTCACTTAATTGTCCTGTTTCCTGATGAAGGAAGGATTTTCTTCAGTTATTCCTTTTATTAAGCCAATTGTAATGATTATAATCCTGCTAAATTTTGGTCCATGTCTCTTTAACTATCTGGTTAAATTTGTTTCTTCCAGAAGCCAGCAATTTCATGCCCACACAATGGCCATGCAAGGATTTCAGCCAGTGCCTGCAAATGATGCCACTGCTGAAACAGATATGGATGCCTTAGGTCAGACAGGGAGAGATTTTTGACCTCTGGTTAGGCAGGACTACGCTCACTGCCAGCTCAAAGAAGCTACAAAAAATGGACCTTCACCCCTCAGCGCCCATATGATTATGGGATCGAAAATCTCTAAGGAAAAATTGAGGCAGGGTAGCTAGCACAGGTTAGACACAGATAGATAAAGTTCCCTTAGGTAGGTTTTGGGAGGTATTCAGACATTTTTAAAATTACATTTCACTGCAAACCAAGCGGCAGCCTATTCCACCCCTCGGCAAATCCAAAGAAAACTCCATCAGATGTAAGACTAGGACAGCCCAACCTTTAAATTCGTGGTTTTGCATAATAATTACTAGGAATCTTTTGGAGACACAGGTAAGCTGGACACAGGTATTTGGTATTAAATTGCCCAGGGTCCAAGTCAGTCCCTGAAGTGGGATTAATTTAAGTCCTTTTGAAATTGTTTACAGTTGGCCTTTACCTATACCTCTGCAGGGAGTGGGGCCTCAGACAAAGGACATGAGGTACTCATAAGCAAATATGTTGCCCATCTGGAACAAATTTTAATCACGATTCATAAGCTTGCTTCCCCTAGGAACTTCCTGGTCCATGGACAACCCAGACATCCCTTCCTCCCAGGGCAGCAAGTGCTGCTAAAGGACTGGAGAGAGGAAAGCCCTGACCACCAAGCTGCAAGAGAAATGGAAGGGACTCTATGATGTCCTGTTCATCACTCCTACTGCATTGAGGCTTGTGGGCATCAAGTCTTGGCTACACCATTCCCAAGGAAAAAAAGTATATGCCTGAACAGAGAGACCCTGTTCCTGGACCAGCACTGCAGCCTCAGTGGATGGTAGAGCCAGTACAGGACTTAAAGCTGATATTTAAACAAACAAAATCATTTTTACCATTCTTACTCTGTTCCCCCATGCAATAACTACCAGTGGAAAGGTGTATTGAGCGTGGGCCTATTCCCATGCTAGTACATTCAATTACTCAAATTGTTGGATTTGTGGGCAACTTCCAGTCTCAGGGGCCTCTGGGCCTCCCTGATGGGTCTCATCTCTCCAAGGGACTGACTGGAAGAAGTTGGATCTGTACATTCAAGAATTCAGAGTACGAAGTTGAGTGGCTAATAGTGATGACCTGACAAGGATTAGTTCACAGCAATGCCCATTAAGGAAACTATAAATGAACGAGGCCATGACTTCACCTTTTCGTACCAATCTTCCGTAAGAGCAACGTGAGCCTGAAGCCCCAAGTCTCAATTCAGACACAGGATGGGATTATATGGCTCACACCTGAATATAGTAGATTAAACAAACCAGCCCCCTTGTGTTGGGAACAGAGAAAACCCACTCAAGGCAGCATTTTTTGAATGCAACCTGACAAAGGGCTGGCTCCCTTTAGAACAATGTCAAAACATTATTGTGCTTAAAGATAGTGATTTCTTTGCCACCAATTGGACTCAGGCCAGAGGTATCCTGGCCAGTTCCCAGTGGCACTTGGTGGATCTGTGGTACTAATTTATGGCCTTGACTTCCCCCCAGATGGTTTGGTAGATGCACTCTGAGCTTTCCAAGGGCCCAAGGACACAAATATAGCACTCTGCAAAAAGCGAACATAGCCAAGTTGCCCTATCTGCACACTCGATGAACTAGATCTGTTTTAAATGGTATGATTATGTCCTTAATTTCTCCTCACCCAATATAGGACTGGAAAGTGTCCCTCCACATCAAAGCCTTAGCTAAGTTTACACATCGAGCCTTGAACAAAAGCAAAAATAATACTGAAATGACTTTAATTTGTAAGGCAGTGCTACAAAACCAAATGGCTTTAGATATTCTTACCGCATCTCAAGGAGGCTCATATGTGCCATTATCCATACCGAGTGTTTCACTTGCATCCCAGATGAACTGGGGAACATCATGGCAATGCTCAGCCAAGTGAAAACCAGCACTAATGCTATAGCTGATGCAGTTGCTTACGCTAAGGAGGTGCCTAAAAGGTCTCTGGTTCTCCAACATGTTTTCTCCCATCAGGGTCACCAGACCTCCTTTCAGGCATAAGAAGTTCTTTCTAACTATGTTTATAATATAATATGTTAATATATTTAGCCGTCACACTTTGTACCCAGTGAGTTGTTAAAATTCCTGCACTCATAACTAAGCTTATAAAGCATGAAAACCAGCAGAGGGAAAGAACCATATGCATGTTTATGTTAAGGCAGCATGACATAGCTACTCCCATGATAGGTATCATGGCCTCAACCGACAGTGGGGAAATGATACAGAGACCCACTAACGTCCCTCCATATTGCCATAGCCCCTGGACAAGGGCATGGCAAGGGTTTGGGAGCTCCTGCACATTCCTGAGTGCATTACTGAGTCCCCTTGTCTTCTATGCCTTGACTTCCCTGCATACTATGCTCAAAGATGTAAATCCCTATTTATTCCCTTTCTTTGAACTGTATAGTATCAATGTAATCAGAAGTCTTGTGATTTGCATAACTTTTGCAATGCATGATGTCTTAGGTCTTGTAAACTTCTTTTACTCTAAATGTCACTATCTAAATGTAAAATGCAGCTGTAACTTAATCTCTATACAATGCTCTGCTGGTCACGTGGCTACTGCATAGGTACTGACAACTCTGGACTATAAAAGTGAACTGCAAAAGCCTAGAGGGTGAGCAGAACTATTTGAGAAAGACCTAGAGTCTGGCTCTGCTCCCTGGATTCTAACTCAGAAATAAACTTCTTTCTTCCAGTTCCCTACCGCTTTGATTTATTGCTGTCAAGGGGAGCAGCCAAGTGATACTCGGACCATAACACATCCTGCCAAACCATTGACCACAGACCACGAATTAGTATGTAATTGCACATCTGGTCATTAGCCCTTCCAAGTGAAGTGCACAACTTTGTTGCACTACCCAAAGTTCTGCCTACTGGAAGGATTTCTCTTCACCACTGTCCTTCAGGAATGTCTCAGACTGGGGTTGAAGGGGCTGTAGTGCTCTAGCTGTTCACTTTTGGGTGGTGCCTGCATATTGTGCAGAAGCATTTATAAACCAGGCCTGAGCTTCTCTCCCTCTTTCAACTGATTGTAGATAAATCCCCATGAGACCATAGGCTCAGTCTCGGAGAGAGAAGGCAGAGTAGAAAGAGTGGGGGCCATGGACGTTTGGGTTACTTCATGTCACTGACCTGTGCCTTCAGAGCCCACTCAGTATATACAACTTCCAACAGATAACCGAGAGTTGCTGTGTATGACCAGTTTTATGGCTGGATGACCCAGGTAACAACCAGTTTGTGATGGGCAGCTCAGGTCACTTGGTGATCCATAGTCAAGCATTTCATTTCCAATAAGATCCAATAGCATGCCAAAAGCTGTCTCTCGAAAGGAGAGCAGGTATTGGCAGAGGATGCCAAGGCCTTGCTTTAAAGTCCTAAAGGCCTGGGCTGTGATTCACCTGTGGAAGCCAGTCAAGCCTCCAAAAAGCATCATTCTCAGCCACTGGTCCTTCAAGCACCACTAGACCCGTTGGATATTAGGGCCTACGTGGCAGAGCAGCTGGCACAACAGCCTGAACCTGTTGTAGAGTCTTTCCTTGCACTGGGCTCATTAAAACCAGCAGCTTTCAGATAGCTAGGTAAGTGGGCCAGAGAAACACACCCAAATGAAGACTGTTTTGCCTCCAAAAATACAAATAAGCATATTAGGCATTGCACCTCTTTTTTGGTTGTAGGAGGGTCCAGATGCAACATATTCATCACTTTCTAAGTGATAACTCAACAGGCCCCATATCATTGGACCCCTAGAAATTTCACTGAGCTAGAAGGCCCCTAAATTTGAACCAGATGTCTCATTCTCTTCTGTGTTTGTATGAGGGGGGACATAATGAATTAGTTGAATTCATTTTACTTTCCTGAATTACTTTTACTTTGGTAGGCATGCAATTTCAGCTTAAAAATAAAGTGCTTTTAGGAATCAAAGATGTGAGTTCATAAAGAGTAAGTTAATTTTTATTTATTTTTAATTTTAATTTTTTTATTTCAATACCTTTTGGGGATACAAATAGTTTTTAATTTGGGCTTTAAGAGTAGTCACCACCCCCATCTGTGCATGCTATAGCCAATAGGTGATTTTTTTTTTATTGTTCCTACACACCTTCTCTCCTACCCCTTCTGAGTCTTCAGAGTCCATTATACCAGATGTCCCCAGCCCCCAGGCCACGGACCAGTATCGGCCCACAGCCTGTTAGAAACCTGGCCACATAGCAGGAAATGAGTGGCAAGCAAGCGAGCGAAACTTCATCTGCATTTACAGCTGCTCCCTATCGCTCCCGTTACTCTCTGAGCTCTGCCTCCTGTCAGATCAGCCACAGCATTAGATTCTTCTGGGAGCACTAATCTTATCGTGAACTGTGCATGAAATTGATCTAGGTTGCACACTCTTTATGAGAATCTAACGCCTGATGATCTGAGATGGAGCTAAGGCAGTGGTGCTAGCACTGGGGAGTGGCCTGGGGGCTGGGGACATCTGGTATAATGGACTCTGAAGACTCAGAAGGGGTAGGAGAGAAGGTGTGTAGGAACAATAAAAAAAAAATCACCTATTGGCTATAG
>CAUYQG010277942.1:0-14325 GCA_963574415.1 Tarsius wallacei
CCCGCTGTAATGCCTCTGCGGTGTCCGTGGACAAGTTCCGTGTGGGGAGCAGGCCCCCTGGGAGAGATCTGGAGTCTTTCTGTGTCCTTTTCTGCGGAGGTCTCACAGACCACGCTGCCCGGTCGCCATCTTGGATCACTCCTCCCATGTCTCTCTTATAAGGATATTTATTACTGGATTTGGGGCCCTGGAGCAGAACTCTGAAGTGACTATGTTATAAGATAAATAGTTCTTTAATAGACAGAGTTGCAGTGGTAGAAGATAGAAAAATTTATAGAAAGCATTTTAATTCACTGCTTCTAATTACTTTACAGCTGTCATGTTATTCAGGCTTTTTATTTCTTCTTAAGTTAGTTTTGGGAATTTATATTTCATTACAAATTTATTTATTTTGTTAAAACTTTCAAAATGTATTAAAACCTTTTAGGCCTTGATCTTAATAAAGAATAATTTCTATGCTGTGAAATGAAGGTATTAAAGGGTATAGTTTAATGAGCTTTATCAGATGTATAAGCCAGTATACCAAATCCCAATCAAGAAGTAGAACATTTCCATCACCCTAAAAATCTCCCTAGGCTCTTCCTAGGCAATCTCCTTACAAAGAGACAGACACGATTTTGACTTCTATATCTATAACTTAATCTTGCCTATTCTAGAACTTCATATAAATGTATTCATATAGTACATGCTTTTATGAGTCTGACTTCTTTCCTTCAGTGTAATGTTTTTGAGATCCATTCATATTGTTTGTGTAACAGTTTATTCCTTTTTATTGGCGACTGTCATTCTCTCGTACAGCTATATCAAAGTTTATCCCCTCCTCTGATGATGGTTGCTTCCAGTTTGACAATAGACATCCTCATACAAGAGTTTCTGTGAACAAATATTTTCATTTCTCCAAGTAGATATTTTGGAAGTATAATGTCTGAGTCATAGGTAGATGTAATACCTGAGTCATAGGTAGATAAAAGGTAAACTGAATAAGAAAAATTCAAATATTTTTCATAGTTGTATCATTTTATAGCTAGTTTAGAAATGCATGAGAATTCTAAACACTCAATATCTTCACCAATATCTACATTAGTCAGTTTTCACTGCCTGCTGGCTTGTGGAGTTCTTACAGCTGTTTCTTTGTACATGATGTTTATTCTTTTTCTCAAGCTGCTTTTAAGATTTTCTCTATCTCTTTGGTCTGCAGTAACTTGACTATGATGTACCTGGGCACGGTTTTCTGTATTCTACTTGGAATTCGTTAAGCCTTTGGATCAATGTATTAATACTTTTTGTCAAAATTTTAAAAATATTAGCCATTATTTTTAAGATATGTTTTCTGCCTCTTTCTGTCTTCTCTTTATTGAACTCTAAATACAAGTATGCTAAACTGATTAATAATTTCCAGAAGTTACTGATGGTCTGTTTATCTTTTTCTCCCTTTTTTCACAGTGTCCTTCAGTTGAGCATTTTCTATTGGTCCATCTTTAAGTTCACTGAATCTTTCTTCTAAAATTTGCTTTAAGACCCATTTAATAAAATTTGTTTTTAAAAATGATTTTAAACTTTAAAATTTTAATTTGACTCTTGTATTTTAGAACTTCCATTTTGGTCCCACAATACTTTTTTTTTTTTGCACTTTTAACCCATCTTTTCCTATAGATTACTTAACATATTTTTCATAGTTATGTTTAATGTTGGATTCATTAAATCTCATATTGGAACTCTTCTCATTATACTTATATTGACTTTTGTTCTTGGCAATGGGACATATTTTCCTGCTTCATCACATATCTTCTAATGTTTTATTGTATTATAAATATTGTGTGTTAAATAGCAACATAAAATGTTTAATTTGTTTTGCTTCTTTGACAGAGAATGCAACCCACTGCCCCTGTTTGGCAGTTAAGTTACACATGCTGGAATCCAGAATGTTTAGTCAAATTGAACGTGTGCCACCCCACAACACTGAGTCACCTGTGATCAGTCATACTCTGGCTTTCCACATTCATTGCTGTCTTTTTAAAATCGTGCCTGTATATGAGGTGAGAGAAAGTTGGGCTATAGTTTAGGATATTTTTGGTTCACCTCTGGATTCAACTTTGTCAGGGCTTCAAAATAGAAGCAACACATGAATATGTGATTTCTTTCTACTTATCAGCTTTTCTTCTATGGCTGAATTCCTGATAAAATTTAGATAGAGAAACTTATTTGATTGAGTAATTTGTTTTTTTGCTTGAAGTTTTCCAGATTCAGATACCTTCTGTCATCTCTGTGTCATCTAAAGCTCAGCTGTTTTTATTTTTTAACCCTGCAGAGTCTTTCTCTCCATCGAAGTCAGGTCCACACCTTCACCCATCCATATCCAGACCAGGAGCCATCCCCCAGGTAGAGAAGTTGCCATGGGACTCTCTCCAACTAGGTAGCACTTGTTTTTCTCTGGAGTTCAGTTCACCAAGGCCTTATTATGTCTGCCATTCTTCATTAAATCCTTGGAAACAGATGTTTACTTTATCCATTTTGTTAATATTGTTGTTCTTACAGTGACTTGGGAAGACATTTTGATTGTTCCCTACGAAAACCAGAAGTGGAAGCCGGCTAAATATTCACCTTTGAACTTACATTTCTATTCAAGGTTTTAGATTTCTTTTATAAAATTTCCCCCAAATTGGCTAGGCTTTAGGGTTCACATGTCTGGATCTCCCCTGAATGAATTAAAACACTTTTTTAGAGTAAGGTTTTTAAAATCAAGGAGATAGGAAGATAGACATAATATGAATATAAATCCTGCATAAGATCTGTATTAAACATTTTTTCTCTCCACCATCTTTTCACCCTCTCTTCTACCATCTTCTATCACTTTCTCTCTATTCAAGAAACAGAAATAGAGATAAGAGTAAGAGGTCATAACAATAAAAATGCTCAGAAAAGCAAGGAAGAAGCAATGTTGGAGGCAAGAAGTTTGTATGGACATTAGAGAAAGAAAATGCAGTTTTGAAGTATACCTAACTTGATATTATAAGTTAAGTCTCTAGAAAATTTAGATGTCAAAATTAAATTCGTATGTTAAATTTTATCATATTTCCTTTTGAATCAAAATGACAGCAAGATGAAGAGAAGGTGCAGGCACTCCACAGGGAGTTTGGTAGTAAAGAGGGTGGAGAAAGGTAAGGTTGTGGCAAAGGGGCAAGAAGAGAACTTCATTAAAAAGCCCTACCTCAAACCTCCATCACTGTTTTGATCTTGTAACTAATTCTCCTTTGCCTCTCTTTTCTCCCGGCCTGGAGAATTTGCTTAAAGTTATAAACATCCTGCTCAATACATTTCTTTATTTCCACACCCTCCCTCCTCGCTCCCCAGCCCACCCTACACACAACTGAAAATCAGTTTAGAGATCTCTTCAGCTCTCCCTGACAGGCCTAAACTGCATAGCGAGTATTGCCAGCTTACTGCTTTTCAAAGGTTTTTAGACTATATTCACAAATAGGAGTTCATAGTATATACTAAATTCAACTCAATTTTGAATTTATCAGCCCAAATCCCTATGCATTTCTATTGTAATTCTTCCCCCCAGCATAAATAATTCTTCTGCTTTTAACAAATCTTTGCAGCAGGTCTGCAGCATCACAAGCTTTAGATATCCTCTGATATCATTTTTAAATCTTCTGAGCTATCAATGGTCCCTGGCAACTCTCTGCCAAGCAATCGTTTTAGTTCTGACAATCTATGGATAGCTGAAACTGCACAGATCAAAATAAGAATAAGGGACATCCTTAGTTATTCCAACAAATCCTAAGGGGAAAATGAGTGTACTATCCTGAGGCACCACCATGGATTAGTAGGTTTTATCTAGCTAAGAGTGATGGCAAATAGAGACATTCACACTGGGGAAATCTCTCAAAAATATTTTACCACTTTGAACTATTTCTCTGCCCTATGATAGGTAGGCTTTCTAATTCTGCTCACAGTCTAGGAGTTTTGTTACTTAAAATTTTCTCAGGAATTGCAATAACAAGACTAAGACATCTCTTCATACTAAGGCCTTGAACTTTTTTTGTAAGGAGTCAGGCTGACAGCAAATGGCCCTGTATTCATGGAAGGCAATATGTAGAGAATGTGTCAAAAGCACAAAATGAGTTATCTTGTTTTTCTTTCCATGAAAACACTTCAGAATTTAAATATATTAGAAGTTATCTTGTAGATTATAGTAAACAGATTCTGTAATGAGCCTTTGCTGTCTTTTTGGCAACCTTCCTTTTTCTTTCTGGTTATAGGCATCTGGATTTTCTTTTGGAGAATTACTTCTCCACTGTCTGTAGTCTTTGTGAGACAATCAAGTACACTGACCTCCCCTAGGGACAAGTATCATTCATTCTAGTCCATCTGGACATTTAAACATTTAAGTCTCAAGCCAATGGATGAAAGAATAGAAAAAAAAAACCTTTTGAAGATGTTACTTGTCATCCACAGCATGCTGATAAAATTGTCATTCAACTTCTGCTATCCAACTTCTCTGAGCTGTACCTATTACTACCTTGCTGAGACTGGTTCTTCCCACTGCTATCACTGATTTTGGTGTCCTCCCTTATCCTTATAATTAATTGCCTTTTGGTTAAATTACCCAGGATTTGTTTATATTGTTTGTAACCAAAGAAACACAGCTTAAACAAATGTGCCAAGTCAATTAGATGGTGGATGATTTTAAGGGTAATCAGCTATTCCATAATACACCTCTTCTTATTATAATATTTATTTTAATATTTAGATTAAAGTTCTGAAAGAGCTGCAATGACAAATAACAACTGAAACTCATTACCATTCTCAGGGAAACAATAGGAACCATAAGTCAATACTTTGTGAGACTGAAATAAGATGTAAAAGATTTAGCCAGAAAACAGTCCTCAAGCAGCAACAGCAATCTTCTTTGCAGAGAAAATGATGGATCAGTAAGGCAGAGCAATTCTGGTGTCCCTAAATCCAGATGGGTTTAGAACTAGGATTGCGAACTGAAATATCTCTATGAAATGAGCAATGATGCAAATGGATGAGTCATCTGGGATACTTCTCACTTCCATAAAGAATTATAATCTAGCTGATTTTTCTTCTTCAACCTCTTCGGTTTCACTTTTTGGCTTTACCTCTGATAGAGATATGAGCCCAAAGACATATTGCTCAGCTAAGGAACACACCAATGCCAGTGCAATGACAAATAGCAACTGAAACTCACCATCATTCTTACGGAAACAATAGAAATCATGAGCACTCAGAACTGGAGGTCATATGCTCTTTAAGTAGGACAATACGCCTCAGCACTGGCCAATCACTGCTTGGCAGAAAGACTGGTTCATCATTATCTTCTGATGTTTTAAAAGCAGTCAGAAATAGTAATGATTTTATTAAATGTACAACAATCTCTTTATTATATATTGGCAATTAATTTGATTAATGTATATGTGGTCATCTCAAGAAAACGAATGTACATTCTGTTCTTGACCTATATGAGAAGCTGGGCTATGATATTTGATTTAGATTTGAGGCATGTAATACCTTTATTAAGCATATCATTTTAGCAAATAATTTTTTTTACAAATTAAATTAATAATCCAGAACAGGCCACTTCAGTCATGGAATAAATTCCCAGGGGTGACCTAACAGAATCCTTCAGGGTACAGCAAGTGATGGAGGACAGGCAGAGAAGCAAAAATTCTTGTGTTCTAGTAGCACAGGAGAGCATATTGATGCACTATGCTAGGTCAAAAAACCAAGTCATACTTGGCTTTGTAGGTGGTTCAGTTACCCTTTTACATATAGAGACATATTAGAAAATTTAATATTGATATTCAAAATTTATGCAGCTAATTCATCTCTGATCTTGAAATGTCCAAAGGTAAAAAAGGAATGTTGCCTCAATGTCAAGTTGCTTTTAGACTATTTCATTTTACTGCATGCATTACCTAGAAAAATGAACTGCTGTTTTGCCACTGAGCATCTTCAAACTTAGAAGAGAGTAAGATTGACATCACTGTTCAGATCCATTAGTCAAACTACAGTGGCTTTGGACAGGTATTTTGGAAATACATCAGCCTCATTTACACCCAACAACAACAGACATTGGGCATTTTTCTGCTGTGAAAAGAAGTTCCCAGATACTATAGCAGAAAGTGGTTTTTGATACACACTGTTTTTAAAAAAGGGATTAGAAGTGGGAAGTAAAATGATAAATGAAATTTCCATATCCTAATGAATATAGAGAAGAAAAAAAGCTTTACTTAGGAGCTAGATTAAAATCAATGAAGGAACAAAAGGATACAGGAAAAAATCGACCAGTATGATAAACATGAATCTTCCCCCCCAAAAACATACCACATAGGTCTAAGTATGTCTAAGAAAATACAAGAATCTACTCATTCTTAGAAATTGTCATTCCAATAAATGTCACTACTTGTTTATTAATTGTATTAATTTTATGTGATCATTTTCTTATACTCCAGGCATCCTACATAACCACATTTACAATAAACATAATTGATTTAGATTCTGGAAATAAAAGATTTTGCTCACTTTATTTTCCCTGCCCATTTATGCACTGAAGCAGTGTCATATGCTTATGAAGTCTGGTGTGTGTCGTATGTGATTTAACTCTGGATTGATCTTATTTTCCCAGGCTTCTAATATTGGGGTGAAATATTTCCCTATGAGAATAAATCTTATTTCTTATTAATTACAGAAAAATTATATTATATTAATTTTTATTTATTTATTTATTTATTTTTGAGTTGGCGTCTCACTCCGTCGCCCAGACTGGAGTGCAGCGGCCGCTTCTGGCCACCGCAGCCTCGACCTGCTGGGCTCCGGCGATCCTTCCGCCTCAGCCTTCCGAGTAGCCGGAACTACAGGCGTGCGCTACCACGCCTGGCTAATTTTTTTTGATTTATTGTAGAGATGAGGTTTCGCCTGCCCAGGCGGGTCTCGAACTCGCGGGCTCAGGCAATCCACTCACCTCAGTCTCCCAAGGCGAGGAAATTACAGACTGAGCCACCGAGCCCGGCTGGAAAAATTATATTATAATAATGTATTTGATTATATAATGGCAATGTGCAGGTATTATGTTCATTATGTCATTTAAATTTTAACTCTCATATTAAAAAATCAGTTAAATCATGACATGTTACCCTGTTTTTCCATTTGAGAAAACTATGATACAAAGAATTTAAATAATTGCCTTAATAGTATACATTTTATAGGTATAGCAGCTAGAATTTAAGCCTGCTGCTTTCCAGATTGAACACTTTTTACTTGCCTAAGACAGAATAAGTGAGAGTTGACCAATGAGAAGGGATTATTGTTCTATGATAGTCAGCATTTAAGTCTTTATGGTAGAACAAGGTTAAGGTAGGCAGGCCACAGGCCATGTAAAACATTTCCCTTTATAGTTGTACATACCAGAGACTTAAGAGCAAGAAGTACTTTTTGTGTGTACTTCTACATTTACCCCACAATGTACACAACATAATGGTCTTTTACCAGAAACAGTCTGGTTATTGTGCCCTGATCAAACATCGGTGTCACTAAATATAGGGAATTTGGGGGAGACCCTGATAATAATTCAGTAGCAGCTTTGGAATATCTAGAAAATAAGGTCCTAGGTGTGGCAATCTGGCTAGAATAGGCAACTAGGGAACTTGTCTTGAACCTGAAGTTGCATGAAAGAACACTGTGTTTAATGTATGTTGATGTGGAGTCATTTGGAAGCCAATGAGAATCAAGAAGAGCTAAGACACTTCAAAGCCCATCTTCCCACTCCAGTGACCTAAAGAAAGAGCAGTGAGTGGGGAAAATCCCTGGACAGGGAAAAGGGGTGACAGCTGCAGAATGACTTGGAGAGGACTTTCAGATGAGCGGTAAAAAGCACAGATTGACTTTGGAAGATAGATGAAGCAGAGATTGTGAAGGGAAGGGACAGGACCAGACAAGGCCTAGACACACTACTGGCATTATCTCCAGGGACAGTGTGAAGGAAGACACAGCAAGAAAGACAGAGCTGGCCATCAGTGGGAAACAAACCATTGGAGGGTGGTCTGATGTTATCAGAGTCTGACAAACTGTTAAAGAGACAGTGTAGTGCAGAGAAATCCAAATGATGCTGGGGCAAAGAGGCAAATAAAGGGCATAGAGGACATTTTGGCAATGTGTAAGCCAGCCATGAATGGATAAAGCAATACCTGTGGAAAATATGTCATTTTTCTTTTTCTTAATGGGATGTGAGACAAAGGGGACAAAGTAATTTTTTTTTTTGGTGAGTCGAAGTCTCACTCTGTCTTCCAGACTGGATGTCTTTTCTTCTTCACATCTCATTTTCTTTACAGAATCTGTCCTTTTCCCCAACAAGCATTAAAAATGAAGTCAATTAATAAAAATATCTCAGATGTTCTATGCTCTCATTATCTCCCAAAGAGATTAAGTTTATTTGCTTTAGGTTATAAATTTTTTTAAAAAGAATTGTTTTACTAAAGATTTGAAACCAGTTTGGAACAGAGTTAAAAAAAAAAAAATAGGCTGGGCTCAGTGGCTCAGCCTGTAATTCCGTGCTTTGGGAGGCCCAGGTGAGTGAATTGCCTGAGCCCGCACATTCGAGACCCGCCTGGGCAACTTGATGAGACCTCATATCTACAATAAATCAAAAAAAATTGGCCGGACGTGGTAGCGCACGCATGTAGCTCCAGCTACTTGGAAGGCTGAGGCGGAAGGATCGCCGGAGCCCAGCAGGTCGAGGCTGAGGTGGCCGGGAGCGGCCACTGCATTCCAGTCTGGAAGACAGAGTGAGACTCCGACTCATTAAAAAAAAAAAATAGAAGAGCATTGAAGGCTCATTCACATTTGCATGCCACTGCTGCTCAGTGTTACAAGAATCCAGCTCAACTTTTTCCACCTTCCTCGGGAAGTATCTTTATTCCTGCTGACAGCGGGATTAATGGCTGTACTCAGAAGAAAACCAACTGTCAAAAAAAGTTTGCTTCTTGTAGTTGTCTTCCCTTTTTTTGTGCTGTGTAAGCTTTTCTGTTTTTTGCTTTTTGTTGCTGTTTTCCCCTGGTTTAGATGGTGTAGTTGTTCAGGGTCCTTCATGGCAGACCAGGGAACCTTCATGGCAAACCAGGGAACCTGCAAGTTTAAACAGAAAGGGATTCATAAAGTGTGTAGGTGGTTCAGAGAATCTTTGGAGGGCTGAAGAAACAGATTCTAGCCTGAGACCTAGAAATACTTGCCATGTTCACAATGGGTAATGGGCCACAAAAATGCTGCTACTTCTGCCACATTGGAAGTCCTACAACGTCAACACCAGAATCTTGTGGTATATATGGGATTAGCAAGTAGATCCCTACAGTGTCTTCAAATCCTGGTAAGTATAGCTACTGTTCATTGGAGAAATTCTATGAAATGGAAAGAAATCTTATATTAAGAAGACTGAAGAGAGATTAAGAAATCATTTCTAATCTCTTGGTTTAATACAGCCAAGTGTCCAGACGGATGTGGCCTTTTCAGCATCTGGATATGTTTTGAGATGCTCACATCCTCTTATACCATTTATAATTTCATGAAGCACCCAGCTCATAATCAAGCTAAACAGAGAAACCAAGCAAAATAATTCGTTTTGCTAACTATGCTAGTATGTGGCATTAGGGCTGATGGATTATGGAATGACCTGTGCAAATCTAAGTCTTGAAGCGAGTGAGGGCATAGCTCTGTGGCACCAGTCAGGGCCTCTGCCTCCCTCATACCTGCAACTTCTTTTGCATCAGCAGAACCTGCAGCCAACACTTTAGTAGACTTCCTGGAGACTGTGACTCAGGATCAGGAGCCACGTTTTTTATTCAGACTACGACAATGGAAACCACCAATCACTTAGTCTTTCTCTTGTAGAGGTTTGTTACATACAATAGCCATAGTTTTGACTTCAACTTTTATAAGATTTTGGACCCATTTTTCTTTCTATACAGATTTGTAAATAACTGAGCAATACTGAATTTTCTAGGCTATATACAGGTGAGAACCACTGTATCCTTGCACAGTGAATAGATTAAAAGAGAGAGAGATGATGATGTTGGCTAACATGATGTTGGAATAGGGTAACTTCAAAATGGTTTTAATAAGATGTTTGGAGGTACTTTGTGATTTTTATTTGCTGGGCTGCACCTGTCACTTTTCTGTGAATAATTAAGAGTTGACAGTTCATGGAACTCCACAGCATCTCCTATGGTGAACTGTGTTCACCTGGGGTGACAAGTTATTGAGAGAAGAACAAACTATCAATAATGGTTTTATATTTTTAAAACAATAATTTCCTCTTACTCCAGACAGAAGCAACATGCTGTGCAAAATTATATATCATGTAGCAGCAGCTGAGAAGTCAACATATATCACTATCAATGCTGCCTCTGCAAGAGTCAAAAAATTACCATATCTAACAATAATTTTTACTTTAACAGAGAGAACAGGGGACACAGAAAGAAACCAACTTATTCTTATAAATGGTTGGTTTAACACATAGTGAATAAATTGATGTGTAAATTGGCTTTGATAAATGATTGTGTTAAATGTGGTTATTTATTATGAGTTCCATTACATAAATTGGTTGCAAAATTATAACAAATGTTCTTTATTAATCTTACCTTCTCCATGGCTAGAGAATGACTCAAGGCAATTATCTTTCATAGACTTCAGCGCCATTAGTGCTAATATGCTGAGGAGGGCATACAAGTTCTAATAATAGGCAGACAATGGAAACATGCCGTGTCTTTGCTTCCTTCATGGAATATGATATTTCTTATACAATCTCCTTCATCTCCAATTAAACCCCACAAGTTGTTAGTTTCGGGTATTTTTACAGTAACAGCCGTTGTAGGTGTAAGAAATATCTTACATATTATGTTTTTCATGGTATGACATTTGAAATTTAAACAGATGGCATAGATTCTAGTCTTGAGGAACTTCGAGTTTAACCAAGATGGCTCAGGTACTTTCAGGCCACATTTGGCTCTTTCATAGGAGCTTCAAGCATTTGCTCTATGGTCCAGTGACAGATTGCAGAACTGTCTTCATGTTTCCCTCTTCAGAATGGGGTATAAATCACGGGAAGATAGTGACTTTCTGGGAAAGAAAAGAAAATATTTCTTCCAATAGCACTCTTGTGACCTGACTTTCAACCAGAATCAATGATGTAAAGAGTTGTCTGAGTAGATAACCCAGAGTCATTTCTTACTTATTAGGCACCATTTTGCTTGGTTATGAACTTTTCAGCTCCCTGCTTCTCATCTTCCTGTCTCCTGTGGACATGTTCTTGAATTTTTAACTCTCTTTACATTCCTAAGATGGCAAAATCCAAAAAAAGAAAGAAAAATAATTCATTCTGTTAACTATGTATCTCTGACTTCAGACTGAAGGTGAGGTCAAGTGGTGCATGTGAGGAGGTAATTATAAAATCAATACTATATAAATGGATATAACCAAAATAGCAGTGCAAATGTATAGTCTGAAAAATTCACAGTCAGATAGTATGGATGCATTTTTTATTATTGAATTTTATCAAATGCCACTGATTTGTGAGCTCCTGAGCTAGAAGCTGGGTGCTAAAGTGGGGTGAGGCGGGAAGAAGTCTACTGCATAAGAAACATTAACCAGCAGCCGAACAGCATCAAATGTGCCTCATCTTGGTGCCAATTGTTTGTCACTGATATGAATGCTTCTAGAGCTTATCGGTTAGGATTTAGTTCATCAATGAAAGAATATAAAAAAATTACAATCCTAAATAAAACAAGCTATAGTTTTTTTCACTTTCAGGTGAATATCTGAATAGGTAAACCAGTGCTAGTATGAGTTTTCCTCTATCTTGCTAAGTGATTGGGTGTGGACTCTTTTTCCAAATTTACTTTATGGTGCAAAGTAGTTGTATCAGCTCCACATCTCATTTCTCCATTTGAGACAGTAGGACAAAGAAAAGGAATGAGAAGAGCAAACTCCCTCCCTTTAAGGATATTTGCTGGAAGTTGCAAAGACTATTGTACAGTTGCCTAGACATGTACATATAATTAGCCAGATTTAGTCATAAAAGAGACCAGAAAATGGAGTCTTTATTTCAACTATCACATGCTCAGCTAAATATTGTATATCCTGAAACTTTGAGTCAGGATATAGAATGCTATAAAGAGCATCATTTCCATTCTTACAGCAACAACTACAACAGTAGCAGTATTAGTAGAAACACCAAACAAATCTGAAAATTTATAATTTTTCTTGAACTCAGCAGAGAACTAATAAGTACCAACTAACATGAAATCTAATAAAAACCAGACACATAACTTGGGACATGAGCAATTGCTGACCTGGGATAGACATTATTTGTCACAGGTAAGAAATATTGAGCTTAATTTTTAAATACATTTCTAAAAGTCAACCATGAACTGAAAAGAGAACACAGAGCCTTGGAAGGCACAGACACAGGAGAATTTCACTCATCACAGACTTTTTTACAAAGGATCTGGTGCTTAAACAAAAGATCAGCAAGAGTCCTGAAAATATGTCCTTTATGATGAAGTCCTGGAGCAGCAGGGGACACCGAGGAGAACACAGATTATTCTCCCCAAAACAAAAGCCTTAAACTTCTGAAAAGAGGGCAATAAAACCCTCACCATCTTCCTAATCAGAGAAGTGAAAGATCTTACAATAAAAACTACAAAACACTGCTGAGAGAAATCAAAGATGACACAAACAAATGGAAAAATATTCCATGCTCATGGACTGAAAGAATCGACATTGTTAAGATGTTCATTCTACCCAAGGCAATCTACAGATTTAATGCAATACCCATTAAATTACCAGCAGCATTCTTCTCAGACCTAGAAAAGACAATATAGGAATTCATATAAAAACATAAAGGACCACAAATAGCCAAACAATCCTCAGCCAAAAAAAACTAGGAAGTATCACACTCCCAGACTTTAAACTTTATTATAAAGCTACAATAATCAAAACAGCCTGGTATTGGTACAAGAACAGGCATATAGACCAATGGAACAGGATAGAGATTCCAGAAGTAAAACATCAATTTCTCAACGAACTCATCTTTGACAAAGTCTCCACCATCAACCACTGGGGAGAGGAAAACCTATTTAGTAAATGGTGCTGGGAAAACTGGTTGACCACATGCAGAAGATTAAAGCACGACCCCTACCTATCACCATACACAAAAATCAACTCTAACTGTATGAAAGGCTTAAACATAAAACCTCAAACCATAAGAACAGCATAAAACACAGGAAAAATCCTTATGGAAATTGGAACTGGCAACCAATTTCTGATCAAAGCCCCAAGTGCCCATGCCATAAGAGATAAAATAGACAAGTGGGATCTCATCAAACTGAAAAGCTTCTGCAAAACAAAAGAAATCATCAAGAGTGAGATAGCCCACAGACTGGGAAAAAGTATTTGTCACCTTTATATCTGACAAAGATGTGCATCTATGATATACAAAGTACTCAAAACATGATGAAAAGAAAAAAACAAACAGCTCTATTACAAAATAGACAAAAGATATGAATAAACACTTCTCAAAAGAAGACATATGAGCAGTTAACAGACACATGAGAAAATGCTCAGCTTCACTAGTCATCAAAGAAATGCAAATTAAAACTACACTGAGATACCACCTAACTCCAGTCATCAATAGCTCATAAAACAACAGATGCTGGAGAGGATACAGGGAAAAGGGAACATTTCTACACTGTTGGTGGGAGTGTAAACTAGTCCAGCCTTTGTGGAAAACAGTTTGGTGATTCCTAAAAGATCTAAAAATCAACCTTCCATACGACCCCACAATCCCTCAATTAGATATATACCCAGAGGAACTCAAATCGCTCTATGAAAAAGATACCTGCACACGCATGTTTATTACAGCATTATTCACAATAGCAAAAACATGGCATCAACCAAAATGCCTATCAAAAAATGACTGGATTAAAAAATGTGATACATATACACAATGGAATATTACACAGCTATAAAGAAGGACAAAATTATGAACTTCGCAGCAACTTGAATGGATTTAGAGTCAATCATACTCAGTGATCTATCACAGAAACAAAGAAATGATTACCACAAGTTCTCACTCATGAGCCAACCTTGAACAATTATCATAATACAATAAGAAAGGGATTGGCAGTGGTGAGAAACTGCTAGGGGAGTTGAGGTGTGGGATTGGCAGTAGTGGGAAACTGGCAGGGGAGGGGAGGCAGACTTCATCAACAAGGGTACCTGCATAATGAACATTTGTATCTCTAACCC
>CAUYQG010277943.1:0-22349 GCA_963574415.1 Tarsius wallacei
TTGACCTACTGGGCTCTGGCAATCCTTCCGCCTCAGCCTTCCAAGTAGCTGGAACTACAGGCGCACACTACCACGCCCGGCTAATTTTTGATTTATTGTAGAGATGAGGTCTCGCCAAGTTGCCCAGGCGGGTCTCGAACCCGCGGGCTCAGGCAATCCACTCACCTCAGCCTCCCAAAGCATGGGATTACAGGCTGAGCCACCAAGCCCGGCTCAACAAGTATTTATTGAGCACCTACTATATGCCATGCTCTGATCTAGGAACTGAACACACACAGAAAAGTTTCTGTGCTTGTGAAGCTCATGCTCTAGGAATGAGAAATAAGCAAATATTGCATACCCTTGTTCATATAACTGAACATTCTCTTTTATAAGGTTTTTGTTAATGAGTAAAATTAATCTCAATTGCTCTGAATTATTTTCCTTATCCCCATTAAAAAACATTAACTAAACATGAAAGATTGGAGGAGGGAATGCTCTATAAATATATCTACAGGGATCTTTGAGAAAATAGGTTTCAAATGTTCTCCCACAATAAAAAGAAAAAATACCCTTGGGTTATCATAAATTAGTATTCTCTCACTTCTTATTAGTGGGTATGAATAAAAATAGGTGAAAAAAAGATTTTAAACCTTTACAGGAAATTATGCAATGTTATCCTTTTACTACTTAAAGACATTATTAAGGAGAAAAAGGAAGCTGTGAAATAAATACTTCAAAAGCACGTGGTGACAAGCTTATAACTCTTAGCTCTGTTTTTTCTGATCTAGTTGGTAAAGATGGTATCTTATCTAATGACTGAGTGGAAATGGGCAAGAATCTGTTCAAATCCAAAATTGCCAGTCTGCCAGCTACTAGACCCCTCTGGGAAAAAGGGTGGGGGTTTTACAAAGGATGCCACCACTGCTTCACACCCCATCAGGGAGGCAGGTGGCACACTTGCAATTCCCATTTAACAGATGAGAAAACTCAGGGGAGGTGACCTGCCCTGAGATCTGGAGGGAGTTAGTAGCAGAACTTTGAGCGGTCCCAGACAGGGGGCCTCCCACCTGCACCCAGCTGCCTTCCTCAAAGGGGTCCAATATGTAAGCAGACCCACAGAAGAAACAAGGTAAGCACTGGAAAAGATGCATGGCCTTGATGGAGTCCCCAAATAATTCTTCAATTTTTAAAGAATAAGTCAAAAGTTCCTGTACACATAAAGTGTACAAAACATTTTAAAATAAAAAAGTGAGATACACAAGGGCAACACATAAAAAGGAATAAAAATCCCATGGTCAAAATTTCACTTGTGACCATATGGACAGACATCTGACATGAAATCTCAGCTAACCAAATCCACACTCATATTCAAAGAATCATCTTCAATGATTAGATAATTTATCTTTAAAATGAAAGGCAGGGACAACAGGAGCCAAGTCAATCAATGGCTTTATCATAATACAGAAAATATAGACAATTCAAATTTACTTTTTCCAATACATCATAGCTTGGTTTGCAATAGCCTGTAGCACCTATTCTTTTTTTTTTATATATTCAATATTTTTTATTATGATATTGTGGGGTACAGTTAAGGGTTAGGTATACAAATATGCTTCATTCAGGCACCCTTGATGATAAGAGGTATCTCCCCATCCCCAGATAGATATTTACTACCATTAATCCCATCACCCTACCCCTCCCCCCGCCATAGTTTCCCAGCCTATTCTTGATTAAAACTACAGACGAATCGAAACAAAACCCCACAATGAAGAGAGACTATTGTAAAAAAGGAGCCAACTCTAACTTCATGAAGATACATTAAAATGACCTCATTTCAGAACCAGAAGTGACATTGGCAATAAAAGTTTGGCCACCTCATTTTTCAAATGAATAAACAGAAACAAGGCTCAGCGAGTTTTGTTTTGTTTTGTTTTGTTTTGAGTTGGAGTCTTACTCCATTGCCCAGGCTGCAATGCAGTGGCACACTCACGGTCACCCAGTGTCGACCTGCTGGGTTCCAGCGATCCTTCTGCCTCAGCCTTCCAAGTAGCTGGAACTACAGGCGCGCTACCACGCCCAGCTAATTATTTATTTATTTATTGTAGAGACGAGGTCTCAACAAGTTTCCCAGGTTGATCTCGAACCCCTGGGCTCAGGCAATCTCTCGCCTCAGCCTCCCAAAGTGCTGGGATTACAGGCTTGAGTCACTGCACCCGGCCTCAGCGAAATTAAGTAACTTGCCTAAGGTTATTCTGCTAATAGATGGCAGAACCAGATCTCACACCCATGTCTTCTGGCTCCAATCCGAAGCTTTGTGATCACCATCCCTATTTTACATATCATGAGAAATGCTGACAATAGCTACCAGAAAAAAAGAAGCAAGTATAATATATAGAAAATAAAGAAATAAAATATTACATTGCATGTCACATGTTTACTCATCTGGAAAATACAAAGGATATGGGAGTGGTTACTAGAGGAAATCAATGAGTTTTAGCCAGTGTCTCAGCTCAAAAACACAGGGAACAGTTTTCACTCACAATAATAGTGAAAGCATTGTTATTTAATTATTGGATATACTTGGGCCACAATAGTAACTTTTCAAAGAAAATAATAAAACATTAATGGAAGAAGTAAAGTATATGTGCTTTACCTAGTTGGAAAAACTTAGAAAAGCAAAAAAGAGAATTCTTCCTCATTTAATAAATAGACTAAATAAACTATTGCTATAAAACCCCCAGGATATTTTTGTAAATGTTAGAAGCCATGTAATAAAAGAAAAAGTATGAGCCTAACAAAGAAAATAAAGTAATAACAGACTTAGTATTTGTTAAACATTTAATTCATACAAAAGAATATATTACATGTAAGATTTAAAGAATAACAATAAAATGAATATCTGTGTACCTACCATGCAGCTGAAGAAACACAAATTTCCAGTGTCTTTGAAACCCGCCATGTGGCCTACTCCAATGACATCCCCCTTCCCTAACCTCTTCAGAAATACCACTATCCTCAATATTTCTTCTTTATTTCCCACCCAAAACAGATGTATTATTCTCAATTTTGTGTTCATCATTCTCTTACTTTTGTTTTCCATGACTGTACATAACCCTAAACAATGTATGGTTTAGTCTTCCACTTTCCAAATGTACATAAATGAAATTATAGAGTATATAATCTCTGCAACTTGCTTTTTGTTGTTGAAACTTACATTTCCAACATTCATCCAATTGATGCATATAGCCATAGTTCACAATATGCTGCTTAGAATTCATTGTATGGAATATACCACAATTTATCTACTGTCCTGCCAACAAACATTAAGATTGTTTCTGATGTTTTATAAAGATATAGACATTCTGATATATCTACTCAAACACACATGCCAAGAGTTTCTTTACAATATAGACCTAGGAACTTGCTGGAACATAGGGCATGTGTATATTTAAAATTATCTGAATAATGCCTACTTGTTTCCCAAAGTAGATATACTGACTCTTCTGCCTAGCAGTGTCTAAGAGATCCAGCTATGCCATAACCTCACCAACACTTAAGCGTGCTTTTAATTTTTTTCTGACCTAGTTGGTATATGATGGTATCTCATTTTCATTTTAATTTGCATTTTATTGATTACCAGTGAGCATTTTATCATTTTCTATTTGGTTTTCCTTTCTGTGAACTGCCTGGTTCTGTGAACTACCCATAGTTCTATTGGGTTGTTTTTTTTCCCTTACTTGCTTAAGATTCTTATTTGTATCTATTTCTTATTTAAGTATTCTTCATATATTCTGTCTACTAATCCCTTATCAATTTATATGTATTTCAATATTTCTCCCAGTTTGTGACTACCTCAACTATGTTTCACTGATCTATTTTTTACGCTGGTGTCAAAACTAAACTATTTTAATTATCCTCTACATTAGAAGTTATATCTATTTCTATCTTTTAGTGGCTACTCTAGACATTTACATTGTAACATACATGTCAACATGACATTCAATAGCCTGTTGCATCTATTCTTGATTAAAACTACAGACAGATCAAAACAAAACCCCACGATGAAGAGAGACTTTTAAATAAGAAACCAACTCTAACTTCATGGAGATATATTTCATAGCCAGAAACAACCCTGGTAATTAAATTTCAGTCCCTCATTTTCCAAATAGAGAACCTAGAAAAACAAGGTTCAGAGAGATGAAGTAATTTGCCTACGGTTGCTCAGGTAGTATATGGTAGTATCCACCTTAGTGATCCTCACAGTTCAGCCTTGACCACGCCTCCCAGTGAGTTTCTCCCCAACTCAACAGCAGGCGGCTCCTGTGATTCAGTTGCAATGGACACCTTCTGAAAAGTTTCTTTATCACTGGTAGGCTGCATGTTCCTGTGACCCTACAACCTCTCCTCAAAGGTTTCAATATCAGTCTTGGAGGGAGGAGCCCTCCTCTAAGTTTCTCAGTTCCTTCCTTGTTCACTCCCCCTCAGGACCAGAGGTGGTAGCAGCCTTTACCCCTTCAGTAATTAACCACCTTTAAAGTTAACAGTTCCTTAAACTTCCTTGTTCAAATGACTGTTGTGTTTTCTATTTCCTGATACCAATCTCTTCCTGAAACTAAGTTCAGTGCACCACTTCCTATTATATCTTGTTTCTCTTTGTGCTACATATGGATTATTTCTTGAGCTCAATCTTCCCATTCTCTAATGCTTTCTTCTGTTGTCTCTGATATGCTGCTTATACCATCCATAATCTCAATTTTCATATTTTTCATTTCTAGAAGTTTTATTTAGTCCTTTCTAAAATTTGGTAGATCATATTTTTATGTTCATTTATTCTTTGGTCATATTTTTCAATCTCATTTCTTTAAACATTATTAAAATTTCGGGGTTTTTTTAGCAACTGATAATTTCAACATATAAAATAATTGCAGGCCTGATTCTGCTGTCTGTTGTTTCTGTGGTTCTTCTTTTGGTGACTTGTTTCTTTGTGTTTTGTGATCTTTGACTGTGAGTTCATGTACCTTGAAACCTTATTTGTGAGAGTTTTCTTAAAAGCCTAGGTTGAAGATTCCTCCTCCAGAGAGAATTTATGCTTGCTTCTGCAGATGAAATTAATTCTAGGCTTGAGGTATTTCAGATCATATAGTTAATGTGAATTTGGGCCACAAATCCATTAGAAGACTGGTTTGTGGTTGCAAAATCTCAATTTTTTGCTCTCTCCCAGCCACTAGCACAGTTAAAACAGGTACGTTTTCTTGCTGTCCTTCTCTGTAGGATGGGTTTTTGGTTTTCTTTCTTGTTGACCCTTACACTAAGAATGTACTTTATTTGGGTTATCAGCCTTATGTAAGGGTATCCTATTGGATTCTCTCTATCTTAACTAGGCCCTAGGAACCCACACAGATGTCAAAAGGGAAGATCATTACTACAAGGATTCAGCATACACTATCAGAGAGAAATCAATTTCAAAGTTAGGTTGTCATTTAACACATATTTGAATAGTCACTGTTTGATGTGCTTGGGACACACTAGTGAACAAAATAGACAAAGATTCTTGTCCTCAGGGGGTTTACAGTCTAGCAGGGGGAAAGCAAATAATAAAGAAGCAAATGATATAGTATATGAGACAGTAACATGTGCAACTGAAAAAAAAAAAAAAGAAAAACCACACCAAAGGCACAAGCCATCAAAGAAAGAATTGGTAAATTGGTTTTATTAAAATTAAAAAAACAACTTCTCTGCAAAAGACAATGTCAAGAGGATAAGGAAACAAGCCACAAACTGGGAGAAAATATTTGCAAAAGACACATCTGATATCTAATAAAGGACTGTTATCCAAAATGCACAAAGAACTCTTAAAATTCAACAACAAGAAAATAAACAGTTTATAAATGGTCCAAAAACCTTTATAGACACTTCACCAAAGATATACAGATGGTAAATAAACATATGAAAGAAAATATGCTCCGTATCATAGGTGATCAGGGAAATGTAAATTAAAACAACAATCAAATGCCACTGCACACCTATTAGAATGGTCAAAATTCAGAACAATGACAACACCAAATGCTGGTGAGAATATGGAGTAATAGGAACTCCCAGTCATTGCTGGTGGGAATGCAAAATGGTATCACCGTTTTGGAAGATAACTTTGGAGTTTCTTACAAAACTAAACATGCTTTTACCATATAATCCAACAATTGCACTCCTTGGTATTTACCTAAAGGAGTTAAAAGCTTGTGTCACACAAAAACCTGCACATGGATGTTTATAGTAGCTTTATCCATAACTGCCAAAACCTGAAATCAACCAAGATGTCCTTCAGTAGGTGAATAGATAAACTGTTGTACATCCAGACAATGGCATATTACTCAGCATTGAAAAGAAATGAGCTACCAAGCCATGAAAAGACATGGAGGAAAGTTAAACGCATATTACCAAATGAAAGAAGCCAATATGAAAAGGCCACATACTGTACAATTCTAAGTACATGACAATCTGAAAAAGGCAAAACTATGGAGGCAATAAAAAGATCAGTGGTTGCAGGGGATGGAGGGGAAGGGATGAACAGGTAAAGTATAGAGGATTTTTAGGGCAGTGAAACTACTCTGTATGATACCATAATGACTGAATACATGTCACTGTACATCTGTTCAAACCTATAGACTGTACAATATCAAGAGGGAACCCTAATATAAATTCTAGACTTTGAGTTATTATGATGTGCCAATGGAGGCGTATTGATGGTAACAAATGTACCATTCTGGTCTGGGGGGATGTTCAGAATGGATGAGGCTATGCATATGTGGGACAGAGGTTATATGGAAATCTGTATACCTTCCCCTCAATTTTGCTATGAACCTAAAACTTCTCTAAAAAAATTAGGTCTTGGTTGGGCGCGGTGATTCAAGCTTATAATCCCAGCACTTTGGAAGGCTAAAGCAAGAGGATTGCCTGGGCTCAGGAGTTTGAGACGAGCCTGGGCAACTTGGTGAGACCTCGTCTCTACAATAAATCAAAAAATAAGCAAGACGTGATAGTCTGCACCTGTAGTTCCAGCTACTTGGAAGGCTGAGGCAGAGCAATCACCTGAGCCCAGCAGGTCGAGGCTGGGCTCCTGGGCAACAGAGCAAGACTCCAACTCAAACAAAAAAAAATTAGGAATTTAAAAAATAAAAACTTGAGACTGGGCTCTGTGGCTCAGCCTGTAATCCCAGTGCTTTGGGAGGCTGAGGCGAGTGGATTGCCTGAGCCCGCGGGTTCAAGACCCGCCTGGGCAACTTGGCAAGACCTCATTTCTACAATAAATCAAAAAATTAGCCGGGCGTGGTAGCACGCGCCTGTAGTTCCAGCTACTTGGAAGGCTGAGGTGGAAGGATTGCCAGAGCCCAGCAGGTCGAGGCTGCGGTGGCCCAGAGTGTGCCACTGCACTCCAGTCGGAGCAACGGAGTGAGACTCCAACTCAAAAAATAAAATAAAATAAAATAAAAAATAAAACTTGTAAGAGAAGAAAAGGAAGGGAATGGATAGTTTGTAGTATTAACGTATAAGGTGTCAGGGTAAGCCTCATTGAAAAGGTGACCTTTGAGCAAAATCCTAAAGGAGGTAAAGGAGTGAGTCAGTGTAGTACCTGGGGGAAAAGTGATCCAGGCAGAAGGAAAAGCCCGTGCAAAGGTGCTGAGGAAGGAACATGCTTGGTGAATTCAAAGAACAGCAAGGAGGACAGTGTGGCCGGAGTGGGGTGAGCAAAGGGGGCGGGCGGTGCTAAAGGGATATGATCAGAGAAGGAACGGGACAGGTCACATAAGGCCTTGGAAGCCACTGTAAGGACTTTGGCTTTAATTTGGAGTGAGACAGGAAGGAGCCGGAGTAGGGTTTTAGATAAAAGAGGGACAAGAGTTGACTTACATTTTTAAAGGATCCCTCTGGCTGAGTTGAGAATAGACTGGTTTTTACTTTAAGTGGAGATTTCTGCTTTCATTTAAATTTTGACCTCTGAAGAGTTTCTGCTTTCTTGTAAGCCTGGGATGCATTTTTCATTGTTAGCAGGGAGGCTGCTCAGAGTATCTAGTCTACCACATTGCTGGAAGCACAAAGCTGCTGTCAAAATAGTGTGGAAGACATCAAACAAAGGGGAAAAAATCAAAATAACAGAATAAGACTAGTTGGAAAAAAGCAAATGTACAATATGGCAAAGGAGAAATTTTAAAGGGGTTGGAAATCAATGGTTAAGAAGACAAGAAAACCCCCACATTCCTATAAAAAAAATAAAAGTTTAAAAAGAAGAAAGAAGGCAAGAACTAACCAGATCCACATTTTTTTAATGATTATGTTGCCTGACTTCCCCCCAGCTATTTTATGACAAATAAAAATTGTATATTTTTATAGTATACAACATAATGTTTATATATATATAATAGAGAGATAAATTATTAAGTCAAGCTAACTCACATAGTCATTATCTCATACATATGCTTATCATTTTTTGTGGAGAAAACATTTAGGATCTACCCTCTTAGCAATGTTCAAGTATATAATAGAATATTGTTAACTATAGTCATCATTCTGTACAATAGATCTCCAGAACTTATTCATCCTAACTGAAACTTGATACCTTTTGAGTAAAATTTTCCCATTTACCTTCTGCACCTCCAGCCACCATTCTATTCTCTGCATCTATGAGTTCAACTTCTTTAGATTCCACATATAAGTGAGATCATGCAGTATTTGTCTTTCCACTGCTGGTTGATTTCACTTAACATAATGTCTTCCAGGATCATCCACATTGTTGTAAATGAATGACAACATTTCCTTCTTTTATAAGGATAAATAGTATTAGAACTCTACTGTGTATTTTGTATACATATAAGTGGGGGACTCAAAAATTTGAAATTATCTTTTGGAGGGCAGGCCCCATGTAGTACAGGCTTCCCCTGCTAGGTAAGTGTTCTAGGAGCCCATCAGCATCAGTGTTCCAGTCAGCATTGTTGTGAGAGGCTGTGTTCGGCTTCAGTGAATTTTTTTGGAGACTCTTCCAACATCTTTGCCCATTTCATGATGGGTGATTTACAAGTGCACCTGCCCAAACAGCACTGAGTGTGCAACAGTTTTTGACCCAAAATGGCAAGACTCCCATGCCCCACCCTCCCTATTCACTCGTTCTTGCCCCAAGATATATATATATTTTTTTGGTTTCCCAAATGAAAAATTCCTCATAGGGAAACATTTTGCCAATATGGAAGAGGTGAAACAAAAAATGGCAGAAACATTAAAAGGCATCAAAATTAATGAGTTCAAAACTGTTTTGAGCAATGAAAAAAGTGTCTCAATAGGTGTATTGCATCAAATGGAGAGTACTTTGAAGGTGACTCAAGTTTAAACATGTATGAATAAATACACAATTTTTAATAAATAAATACCATTTTTTGGATCCTCCCCCTCATACGTAAGATGTCATCTGCAAACAGTTTTATATCTTCCTTTCCAATTTGGATGGCTTTTTTTTAATTTTTAAATTTTTTATTTTTGAGTTGGAGTCTCACTCTATTACCTAGGCTGGAGATCAGTGGCACGCTCCCAGCCACTGCAGCCTCGACCCGCTGGGCTCAGGCGATCCCTCTGCCTCAGTCTTCCAAGTAGCTAGAACTACAGGCATGTGCCACTGGCCCGGCTAATTTTTTGATTTCTTGTAGAGATGGGGATCTCACCAAGTTGCCCAGGCTGATCTCAAACCTGTGAGCTCAGGCAGTCCTCTCACCTTGGCCTCCCAAAGTGCTGAGATTATAGGCATGAGCCACTGCACCTGGCCCTTGGATGACTTTTATGTCTTTTTCTTGCCTAATCACTCTGGGTAGGACTTCCAGTACTATATTAAATAGAAGTAGTGAAAGTGAGCATCTTTGTAGTTTCAGATCTTAGGATCCTCATTGAGTAGTGACATTAGCTGTGGGCTTGTCATATATGGCCTTCATTATGTAGAGGTATATTCCTTCCATACCTAATTTGCTGAGAGTTTTTATCATGAAAGAATGCTGATTTTGTCAAGTACTTGTTCTTCATCTATCGGGATGATCATATAATTTTTATCCTTCTGTTAATGTAGTGTATCACATTAATTGACTCACGAATGTTGAACTATCCTTGCATCCCAGTTATAAATTCTACTTGATTGTGGTGTATGATCCTTTTAATGTGATTTTGAATTTGGTTTGCTAGTATTTTGTTGAAAATTTTTGCATCTATGTTCATCAGAATATTAACCTGTAATTTTCTTTTCTTGTAGTGGCTTTGTCTGGCTTTGGTATCAAGGTAATTCTGGCCTTGTAAAATGAGTTTGGAAGTGTTCCAACCTCTTTAATTTTTTGGAAGAGTTTGAAAAAGATTGGCAATTAATTATTCTTTACATGTTTGGTAGAATTCATCAGTGACTCCATTAAGTACTGGGTTTTTCTTTGTTGAAAATGTTTGATTACTGACTCAATCTCCTCCTCATTATTGATCTGCTCATATTTTCTATTTCTTTATGATTCATTCTTGACATTCAGTCTTTATAGATAGTATATGACTAGAAATTTTTTCATTTTGTCTAGTTTATCCAATTTGTTGGTGTATAATTGTTCATAGTAGTCTCTTGTAATCCTTTGTATTTCTGTGGTGTCAATTGTAATGTCTCCTCTTTTTTTTTTTTCTAAGTCTAAATCCATGCTACTGCAATGCATTCCAGATAGTCACATCTTTTAAAGCATTAAAAACTAGAATAAAATGGCAAGTAAGAAAGCCCAGTCTTGGCAACAGAAGAAGGGTCTCTCAGTGTGGACTGGAGTGACTAGAGCTTGTAGTCCCAAGATTCTCATAAAACCCTCATGATATTTGCCTCTTCTGGGTATCTCCCTATACTCAACCATTTCTTGCATTTATGAAGGTTGATACACACTTGTTGAACCGCATCTTTACAAAATAAATATATGTCATTTTAGAGTACTCAATGAACATTTTAAGTGTTTATGTATTTAAAAGATCACCTAATATGCCAGCATTTAAAGAAAACCATATGTTCACAATATAAGTTTTTTTGTTATTTGAGGGTTTTTTTGAGTTGGAGTCTCACTCTGTCGCCCAGGCTGGAGTGCAGTGGCATGCTTCCGGCCACTGCAGCCTCGACCTGCTGGGCTCAGGTGATTCTTCCGCCTCAGCCTTCCAAGTAGCTGGAACTACAGACGCATGCTACCATGCCCAGCTAATTTCTTTATTTATTGTAAAGACGAGGTCTCACCATGTTGCCCAGGCTGATCTCAAACCCACGAACTCAGGTAATCCTCTTGCCTCAGCTTCCCAAAGTGCTGGGATTATAGGCTTTAGTCACCGCACCCGGCCACAATATATGTTTTTTAGAAGTGAAAAACAAAGTGAACTATAACACTTTTTTAAAGAGAAGAAATCAAAGTAAGTTTTAACAATAGTCATCTTCAAGTGGTGGTATTAGTGAATTATTTTATTTTACTGTTTGTGTTACATTTTCTCTAATAAACATCCTGTTTCTATAAGAGAAAAAATGTATATATAAAATAAAGATAATTGCCGGGTATGGTGGGTCATGCCTGTAATCCCAGCACTTTGGGAGGGAGGCTGAGGTGAGAGGATTGCTTGAGCCCAGTAGTTCAAGACCAGCCTGGGCAACATAGCAAGACCTCATCTCTACAAGAAATTTTTTTTTAAAGTAGTCAAGTGTGGTGGCACACACCTATAGTTCCAGCTATTCAGGAGGCTGAGGCAGAAGGATCACCAGGTGATGGAAACTTTGATGAGCCATGATTGTGCCACTGTACCCTAGCCTGGGCAACAAAGTGAGACCTCACTCAGATCATCATCATCTATAACCAGCAGAGCACAAAAAAAAGAGACAGATTGCCTTACTATTAATTACAGCACACTTGCTTAAGACACGTGTTAGTGTGCTGAAACTTCTATGAAAGAATAACTAAGAATCACAAAACTAAAGTAATAAACCAATAGATTGAAAAAAATATGTGTATCAAACATCACATTAAATACATGCACACATGTGTATGCAAGGTCATCTCTATTTGTAAGGAAAAACATCCAGACTTCTCAAATTAGGTCACTAGAAGATATAAAAAGTCATTGACATCAAAGGAAATAAAACAATAAACAAAACCAAAACGCTCTATCCTTGTCAAAGTCACAGAAATGAAAGAAATACTGAAGTATACCATTACAGATAAATTAGCCAACAAGAAAAAGGTCATTAGCAGGCAATGTCTGTGGGCTTATTGTGAAGTGGACACAAATAGTAACAGTATATATTAGTTCAAGCTTTTGGAAAAATAATCTGGCAATATGCATCAAGAAGCCTAAAAATGCTCTTATCTTTTTACCCAGTAATACTTCCAGGGACTCACTACACAAAAATAGTTTTAAAAATTGATAACCTTTAAGCATGTAAATCAAGCCAGTCATGCAGAGATTAGCAAAGAGTATTCTAGGCGGAGAGACTATTCATGGAAGCATGAATAAGAATAACAAAAAATTAGCAATGCCTAAATGCCCAACAGTAGAGCAACTTTACAAGGAGTTAGTAATTTTATAGAAAAATAGTTAAGAGCTTTTTCTCTGGCCCCAGACAGATAATCAAAGATGAGTAAAACATGAACTGTATCCCCAAGGAACTCACAGTCTACAGTTAATAGGCATTATCCCTTATTGAGTATGTGACTTTGAACAAGATTCTTTTACCTCCCTAAGCCTCAGTTTTCTCATTGCCAAATAGAAGATTGATAATGGTACAGTCATGTGTCGCATAAAGACATTTCAGTCAACAAACCAACCATATGTATGATGGTGGTCCCATAAGATTGTAATGAAACTAGCCAGGTGTGGTGGCTCACACCTGTAATCCCAGCACTTTGAGAAGCCGAGGCAGGAGGATTGCTTGAACCCAGGAGTTCAAGACCAACCTAGACAACACAGTGTGGCCTCATCTCTACTAAAAATAAAAAATTACTAGGCCTGGTGGCTTACCACCATCTCTAGCCTCAACATCCTGGGCTCAGGCAATTCTCCCACCTCAGCCTCCTGAGAAGCTGGGACTACAAGCATGTGCTACCACCCCTGGTTAATTTTTTAATTTTTTGTAGAAACAAGGTTTCACTGTGTTGCCTAGGCTAGTCTTGAACTCCCAGGCTCAAGCAATCCTCCCACCTCAGCCTTCCAAAGTGCTGGGATTACAGGCATACCCAGTCCTACTTATATAATTTTTTTTTTAAATCTACCCATTTCCAACATAAAATGAGCACCCACAGAATGTGCCACATTCTGTACTGGGGAAGCAGATATCGATGGCTTCTGCCTTCAAGGGTCTCACAGTGTAGTAGATAATCCATTCATAATTCATTTGACAAATATGTGTTGAGCACTTCCCATGTGCCAAGCACTGTGCCAGGGGCTGGAAACTCAGAGGCAGCTCATTGGACAAGGCAGCTATCCTCAGAAAGCCTACCTGCTAGTGGAGAAGACTGACCAGTAGGTTAGGAGAAAGACACAGCAACCAAATGCACTGTGTGGACCCTCTTTGGCCCCTGAGATCAGTAAATCAGCTATTAAGAACCTTTTATGTCTGGAGGACATGATGGCTCATGCCTGTAACCTCCACACTTTGGAAGGACGAAGCAGGAGGATTGCTCGAGCCTAGGAGTTCAAGACCAGCTTAGGCAACACAGTAAGACCTCGTCTCTACAAAAATATTTAAAAAGTAGCCAGGCCTCTCAGCTACTTGGAGGCTGAAGCAGAAGGATCACCTGAGCCCAAGAAGGCTGAGGCTGCAGTGAGCCATGTTTGTGCCACTGTACTCCAGCCTGGGCAACAGAGTGAGACCCTGACTCAAAAAAAAACTAAAAACTGTTTATGAGCCAGTTGGGGATATCTGAACACTGATGATGGGGGAATACTATGGAACTGTTCCTTTTTAATTTGATAATGGAATTGTGATTTTTTTCAAAGTCTTTATCTTTTAGAAATACATACTGTACTAAAATATATTTTTAAAAATTCTACAATATTGGTTCTGTACTTTTCTCATGATGTTGTTGTAGCTTTTTTACTAATCTCGCTCTCTCTCACACACACACCTGTTTCTATGTAACAGGATTTTGTTTACAAAGCACAAATAATTCTTACTTATTAACCTCTGCGGCCCACAACACATTGCTTTGCATATTGAGGAGTACTCAAGTATTTGATGAATTTTTTTAAAAAAAGAAAGAAACACAAACAAAAAAGGGCCAAGTGTGGTGCAATAATAAGAGAAATATATCTTGAGCCAAGGGTCATGTTCAATACAACTTTTATACCTGAGGTCTAAAAACAAAGTTCCTGGGAGGGAAGAGCAGGGACGTAAAGCTGCCGTACCACTCGTGAGGGGACCTTCCTTGGGGAAGAAGGCACAGATATCCCGGGGCAGGCTGAGTCCCTGTGACACGCTCCCAGTACCGCAGGAGCTAACTTATTGCATATATTGTCATCCACACAATGTCTGTCTCCACCACCAGACCGTGGGCCCCACCCTGCATCCGCTATTGTGGCTGGATTCAGAGAGTGGTTGAGTGACCAAAGGAAGAAACCATGGCAGCTCCCAAAGGAGGAACATCGCAGACCATGAAGAGAGCCAGTAACTTCCTGGTGCCCAAGTCAGGATGCCAGCTAGAGATCAGTCAAAGCAGAGATCCAGATGGGGTGTGTGGTAGTGGGCTGGTACCATAGTCTTGCTCTTCTGAGGAGCCAATGAAAGGAAGGGAGAGTGGGTGAGAGATGGCATGCAACAGGAAGAGGGCCACTGGAGGGGCAGGGGAACTGGGAAGAAATGGCTGCCTGCTCTGTAACCCGGGTTTGGCTGGCCCAGGCCGGCCTGATCTCTTCTCCATGTAGTAGGATGTGGGCTACCACAAGAATGCAAGCAATGCCAGTGTGTCAGAGTAGAAAACTGAATTCCTCAGCACATCTGGGAGGTTTACTCACACCAGCAGCCGTAGGCGTGTTGATAGAGTGAGGACCCATTAAGCACATCCACAATGCCTGGGCACTTGGAGGAGGAAGGGAGGAGTCCTTTCTGCCTGCAGTGAGATAAGGCACAGGAAGAGCTACAAAAAGGAGTTGATTTTCAAAACCCATCTGACTGGTTCTTGAAAAACCGGGTGGGATGAGAAGGGAAGGAAAGACAGTGATTGCTCAGGAGGACCTAGATGCTGGTGAGGCACTTGGAGGAAAATTTCCTTCCAGGAAGAAGAGCTGCACAAACAAAGGCCTAGAAATGGGAAAATACATCGGCACATCTGGATTTATTTCTCCTCTTAAAGTTGCCCTTAAAGATGCTGGGTTCCACAGGCTAGAAAGAACATCTTATCTATTCCAGTTCTCTGGTTAATACAGAAAAACCCATTACAGATGAACTGTTTGACTTCTAGGAATTTACCCCAGGGCAGTAACCGGAGATGTATGTCAACATATATTCACAATGCTCAAAAACAGGAAACCAATGGCCAACCACTAGAGTTAGGTTGGTTAAAATACCATGTAGTCATCAAAAAGCCTGTTGTCAAAGATTAGTGACATGGAAATAGCTACATCCCATATACATTTTAAAAAAAAAAAGCAGGTTATAAAACAACATGACTTCAACTTTATGAAAAAAGTATAATAATTTTTTAAAAAGAATGAAAAGGAATGTTCAGTCTATCTCTATGTAGTAGGATTGTGGGTGGTAACTTTCTTCATCCTTGTTGTCTATTATCTACAATGAATAGGTTTTTAAAAATTAGATAAAAGTCCAGCAGATGTTACTGAAACATACACACACACACACTATTGAAAATAGGCCCCCATGGGGTAGGCTCACCTTCTGCAGGATGGGGGTAGGGCAGATGTTGTCAAACAGGACTGAGTTGAAGATCCCATACACGCCCTCATCAAGGTGGTACATGATGGTCTTGGGGGTGGAACCGTTTTCCTCTGTGGGGAGGGGAGGGGTCAGCGGCAGCACAAGTAGCAACATTGGAGGGTGGTCATGGGGAACTGGCTCAATGGTGGGTTCAGTAAGGATTCTGGTTCTATGAAGCAAAAGGGCTGCCCTCCCTCAACCACAGGTGAGTCCTGCAACAGGACCCCAGCAACCATCCTCCTGATGACATGGGTTCACTGCCATGCTGGGACATTCAACCTTACAGTCAAGATACCCTGCCCAGGATGCACTTCCCTGCCCACATCTGAACCCCTAGGTATTCCAGCAAAGGCAGAAGAGCAGCCCACACCAACTCAAGACCCCAAGAGGTTAAGCCACTTGCTCAAAGGCACACCACAGGACAATGGGTGAGCTGGGATGGGAAGCCAGGTCTCTTGGTTGGACTGTCTGGGACAATTCCCCAGGTCTATAAAGGAGGCCAGAGGAATGCTATCCCTACACACAAACAGGGCATTCTACCTGAAATTCACCACCCCTCCACATGAATCCTCTCTGGGGAAGAGTGCCCAGTCCTGCCTCAGGGTTCCAGAGAAGAGGGCCAAGCCCCAAGATCAGAGTCCCTAACACTTCTCACTCACAGGGCTGCTGGGAGGTCAGACCTATCAGGAATGACAGGGAAAAGCATTGACGTTGGCAATTTGGGCCCAGAAACTCAGCCTGACCTAAACTTGAATCCCAGCACTGTCCTGTGACTTTGGGCTAGTGACTTAACCTCTCCCTGCCTACATCCTTTAATTTTTAAAGTGGACTCAAACAAATAAAAGTTGTCACTAGTTATTTTCACTATATTATAAGAAGTGGTAGGGTGAGTAAGAGCCTGTACTTTGGAGAGGAGACTGACATGGGGTCAAATGCAGGCTTTACTTCTTACTAGCTATTAAGCAATTCACTTGTATTCTCCTTGGCTCTCAGTTTCCTCATCTATAAAATGGGGTCAATATTCTGTTGACTAGAATATTCTACTATTGACTGCAAGCCAATATGCTAGTCTCCCCAAGGTCATTTGATCTCAATCTTCACAAAATATGAACACACCTAAGAAAAAAGGCTTACTTAGCATCTTGGGGTAGGGGGACTTGATTGTAAGATTCCCTCAAGCAAGGACCCATTCTCCAGGTTCCCCTCACTCACCACCACTGGGTCTAAAACCAGACCCTGCTCAGCCAGCCACTGCTTCAAGGGAGAACAGGACTCCATTGCCCATCTGGCACCTACCCTCCCTGCCAGGCTGGTCCAGAAGAACCTCCTTCTTGGCAGTGATACAGACTGCCACAGTGAAGGCCGAGGTCACATAGTAGCGCCCCAGTTCAGCAAGGATGTCCACACCACAGCCCTCTGGGAAGTACAGGTCCAAGGCTGAGTTGATCACAGAAGCAATCTGGTGGGAGGGGAATAGGAGTGACAATCACATGCTTGAAATGCAGGGTTTATGCTGAAGACTTGCTACAACCACAACTCTATTTCTTGAAAGCACCTTTGATTTCAGGAATAAGGACTTGGCAGCTGTTAAGGCCCCAACAGGTAACTGCAGACAGCTGGCCACAAAGGTAGGAAGGGGATAGAGCTGGGTCAAGACTTACCTCATTCTTGGGTAAGGCGCCCTCCTCAATCCCCCCACCATGGGAAGGGACACTCTTCATATCACACTTGGGACTCAGATTCCAGAAGCCCTGATGTGGATCTCTCCTCCAAAAATAGGCAATCTATTAAACACAGTTGCTCCTTGACCAACACAGGTCTGAATTGTGTGTATCCACTTAAATATGGATTTTCTTCCACCTTGGCCACCCCTGGGACCCCTCTTCCTCCTCCTCCTCCTCCTCTGCCTATTCAACGTGAAGATGATGAGAATGAAATCTTTATAATGACCCTCATCCACTTAATGAATAATAAACATATTTTCTCTTCCTTATGATTTTCTTAATAGCATTTTTTCTTTGGCTTACTTTATTGTAAGAATATAGTACATATCACCTATAACTTACAAAATGTGTTAATCAACCATTTATGTTGTTGGCAAGACTTCCAGTCAACAGTTAGCTGTTAGTAGCTAAATTTGGGGGGAGTCAAAAGTTATGTGCAGATTTCTTACTGTGGAGAGGGACCAATGACACTAAGCCCTGCATCATTCAAGGGTCAGCTATAATACATTTGATTACAGAAAATTCAGAAAACACAGAAAAGGAAGAAGATAAAGTCACTCCTAATTCTATTACCCAGCTGAACCTAATCATTGCTAACTTTTTGGAGTAGATTCCTTAATTTTTTTCTACAAACAAATACTATTTTTATTATAAGCATATTAGGTCTCTGTGTATGCCTTAGAAACTGTTTTACTCAATAGACTGTGACAAATGTTTTCTTTAACATTCACTCCCCACACGAATAAATATTTCGTCACTAAAATGCACCATAATTTAACCAATCGTGAGTATTATATTGACCAAGGAGTCCATTGGACTTCTGTTATGAACAAAGCTGCAATGCTCATCTTGGAGATGAATTATTTGTGTCCGTCCCCAATTATTTCCTTAGGGTCAATTCCTAGATGTGGATAGTCTCAGAGGAAGCACGTCCTAAGGAGCAGCGATCTCTAGTGGTGAGGGTTGGAATTGCTCTGACCCGCTTGACTTCCTTTCACAGGTAGGAAGGAGAGAGAATGGAGAATGGGCTGGAGGGGACCTGAGGGTGGTTTCCCCTCCCCCGCCTCTCCACTTGATTTTTCATCAGTCCACATGCAGGTGAATGAGCATACACAGATCCTTAAAGAGACTTATAACTCATCAAAATATGTCCTGGTGAAACCTCAAATAGGCTGATTAAGTGCGTGGGCAGAGTCAGGCAGAGCCGGGTTCTGCTGTGGACTCAGAAAGTGATGCAACCCCTGTGAGCCTCAGCTTGCTCAGCTGGAGCACAGGGTTAATAAGAAATGAGCTGTCCGGTAAAGCACCAAGCACAGCACGTGGTGCAGAGGACCCAAGCACAGTGGGCTCCCTGTGATCCTTATCCCTCACTACCCCTCTGTTGCCCCCCACAGAGCCCACCAAGACATGCTCAGCACCAGGGTTACCTCTTCAAATCTCACTTTGGCCCCCTCCATGCCAGGGAAGCCACCGCCAAGGTCCAAGACGTGCATCCTGTGGCCCAACTCGGTGCCCATTTCAAACACAAGCCGGGCATCTGCGATGGACTGAGCGTAGGCCTGAGGGTCAGGACAGCCACTGCCAACGTGAAAACTGGAAAGAGAGGAAGAGCCCTGGCTTACATGCAGGGCCCCAGGTGTCACCACCTCAGCCCCAGCCAGGACCAACTTGGCAGGCACATGGGACATTGTGCCCATTTTACAGATGCAGAGACTGAGGGTCTGAAACATTATATGGGTTCCCAGGGGTCACATGGCAAGCAATGAATGAACAGGAAGCTAGATCCAAGGTCTCTTGGCTCCTCCCATCCCTCCATGCAGCTTCTAAAGATTATCCTTCTGGGATGAGAGCCAGGGCTCCAAAGTCAGCCAGATCTGAATATGCCTCAGTCAGCTGTGTGGCCTTGGCAAGTAACTCAGCCTGCCTTATTTTCGCTTTCTTGTCTATAATGCAGGGATAAGCCCCATACCACACAAGGCCATGAGATAATGCACATGTAGCACTCAGCACCTGGTATACCTGAAGTGCAGAATAAATGAAACTATGTTTTAGTTCATTATTATTACTTCTTCCATACCCCTGAAAGAAAAGAAACAGATCAAGGACTTAGCTGCACAACACTTGTCCTCAGGCTGGTAAAACTCCCTTGAAGCCAGGTCCCTGGGTGGGATTTCCTGGGACAAGACCTTGGGGATGGCGAGGTTGGGGACGGGGCCATTCCAAACCTTCTTTCCAAAGAGAAGAAATTCTCAAATGGCAGAATTCCAGGCCCAGGGACAGGCTTTACTTGGAGGCCCTGGAGACAATCTCATACAGAATTAATTCCTAGGCAGAAGGCAGTGGGCCTGCCGTGGGTGGGGATGGCAGGGCTTCCCGGTGCTCACCTCACACCCACCACCTCCACGTGGCTCTTCTTGGCATTTTCAAGCAGATGTCTGCAGGATTTCAGCGGTACTCCAAACTTCAGACTCAGGCGGCTCAGGGAGTGGGAGTCATCGGTGGCAATGCACAGAACCATCCTGGTGAGATAGGCAGTGCGCCCTCACTGAGGAAACCCTGCCTCCCCACCCCGGCCTCGACTTCTATAATCAAGGGCTATGAACTGCATGGCTCAGAGCTGCCCAGCCCCCACAGGTTCCCTGACTCCCTTTTCTCAGCCTGCACAGCCAACCAACCTCCAAATGCTGTCCAGTCTATTCCCTAAGCATCCCTGGAACCCATCCCCGCAGCAGGGGCCAGGTCTAGACCTCATCAACTCTTCTCTGGGCAGTTCCAATCCCCCCATATCAGCCTCCACACCAGTCAGAGTGTTCAAACTCTTTGTGTATGAGAAGAACCACTTTTAGACATAGTCTTAAGAAGAAAACCTCAATTCATGATGGAAGCTACTTTGGGTGAGCCCAAGTGGCCCACTACCTGGCCTTCCCTACACCCCAAGGCCCCTCCCAGGAAGCCCCAGGGTATCTGGTAACCATGTAAAAGCCACAGCCAGAGTAAAACATCCAGTCCTGATCCTTTCTACAGTCCATTTGACTTGGAACCAGCCCCTGTCCTCTTCACCCCTCACCCATGCCACGTTCCAGTCTCACCAAATTTCAGCTCATCCCTCAAACCTCCCATGCTGTTTCCGATCTCCATGCATTTGCTTATGCAGTTCACTATTTATTCTCTTCCCAAATTATTCCATTCCCCAGGGCCCACATCAAATGCCACCTCCTTCATGAAGCTTTCCTGACCACTCTCTCTGGCTCTCTCAAGTCTGTAACTTTGACCTCATTGACACTGGGCCTTACTTTGCCTGAGGCTGCCACTAGTTATTTCTGCCTTTGTTCTAGCCAGGCTCTGGCATCCAGAGTCCAGTCTAGGAGTACCTGCCCAAACTCCCACAACTGTGGTCGGGTCCAGGGCAGGATCCTCTGTCCCCTCTCCAGTTCTCCACTCCCACCCCCCTGCCCTTACTCCCCAGCCCAGCCTCCTCATGAGCGGCTCTCAGCTTACTTGGCACTGGGGTGGCTCCTTACCACCTTTGCTAGCTCCATCTCATTGTCAAAGCTCAGCAGCCGGATCCCCTGCTTGGCAGCATACTTGATCTGTGCGATTTGCTTACAGGGGTTGGCATAGATGATCTTACTGGCAGGGACACCAACACGCTGGACCACCTCCATCTCTGCCTGTGGGGTCCCAAAGATGTTGGTAAGAAGGCACCAGGGCCCACTGGCCCACAGAGCCCAAGGAAGCACAGATGAGGGTCAAAGTCATAGCTATGCATTGGAGGCCCATAACAGGTTGGCCTCACTCTAAGACAACAGATATGTAGAAATCAGAACTTAGGCTGATTCTACCATTCTTTGATGGGCAGGGATGCCACGTACAGCCACGCAAGTGGTACATTGCACAGTCCTGAGGGGCCTCATTCACAGGGAATACTAGGTAAGTATGTATATTTATTACAGCTTTCTGGCAGTAAAGGGCCTTATTCTAACAAAAAATCAGTGTATATATTATAATAATTAAGTGTCTTAAGGAAGGGGTACATTTTCTTTTTGTTTGCTTGATTGGTTGAGTCAGAGTCTCACTCTGTTGCCCAGGCTGGAGTGCAGTAGCATGCTCATGGCCACTGCAGTATCGATCTGCTTTGCTCAGTTGATCCCTCCACCTCAGTCTTCCAAGTAGCTGGAACTGCAGGCGCACACTGCCATGCCAGGCTTATTTTTTTATTTATTGTAGAGACAAGGTCTCACCAAGTTGCCCAGACTGGTCTTGAGCCCCCGAGCTCAGGCAATCCTCTCACCTCGGCCTCCCAAAGTACCGGCATTACAGGTTTGAGTCACATTTTCCAATTCACACAAAAGTACTACGTAGACTCATGGTAGCCCTGATGACAGGCTTCTGACACATTTTCCTAGCAGATTTAAATGCTTAAAGAATATCACTTGAAAAACAGTATGGTGATTCCTCAAAAACCTAAAAATAGAACTACCATATGATCCAGCAATCCCATACTTGATATATATCCAAAGGAAATAAAATCAGTGAGTAGAAGAGATATCTGCACCCCCCCCCCATGTTCATTGCAGCATGATTCACAAGAGCCAAGACATGGAATCAACCTAAGCATCTATCAGTGGAGGAAAGGATAAACAAAATATGGTGTATATACACAATGGAATATTATTCAACCTTTAAAAAGAAGGAAA
>CAUYQG010277948.1:0-17246 GCA_963574415.1 Tarsius wallacei
GCTCAGCCTGTAATCCCGCACTTTGGGAGGCTGAGGTGAGACCCGCCTGGGCAACTTGGCGAGACCTCATCTCTACAATAAATCAAAAAATTAGCCGGGCGTGGTAGCGCGTGCCTGTAGTTCCAGCTACTCGGAAGGCTGAGGCGGAAGGATCGCCAGAGCCCAGCAGGTCGAGGCTGCAGTGGCCGGGAGCGGCCACTGCACTCCAGTCTGGGCGACAGAGTGAGACTCCAACTCAAAAAAAAAAAAGGTAAGTTTTGCATTTATGGGATTTTAAACAGTTTTTAATTTAAGATACATCTGAAAATAAGAGCTAAAACCCTCATAATGATATAAAAAGCTACAAGTCCTTATTTTTTTCTTTGCTGCTGGTGAAGTAGCACATCAGGAGGCCTAGGTTTCACCTGCAGCATTTACACTGAGTGCACCGTTACCTTGGCTGTGCTCTGCCCGCCTTCAATAATTCAAGGCCCGCAAGCAGCAGCAGGCTAAAGGTCTCGCCATGAATTATGCAAGCTGGCTTCTGTATGGCTTTGTGCGAAGCCTCCTGTTGGCTTCCTCTCCATGAGCACAGGCAGGGCAGAGCTGCTTTGTCAAGCTGTGTGCTGGGATCACTGGAGAAACTGCAATAATTTGCCCTCCTGGGAAGCGTGAGCTAAGGAACAATGTCCCTGTGTGCAGCCCGAGCCTTTGCCTGGGGCTGCCCGGACTGTGCCAGCTGACCCTGGTATGGATTCAGAGGGGTGGTTTGCGGTGAATGGTTGGAAGTATTTGGTTAAGTGGCATCACAGTGGCTCTTATCAGCTCTACCCAGGTAAAGTCCCTCATCCCTGTCTGTGCACCTTGTCATGTTGTCAGGGGCAGCCTGACTTGTGCGGTCTTCAGGTATGTTTGCTGTAGGAAGGCTTGTGTCCAGGGTGAGAGGCCCACAGAAGTGCCTGTGTGATGACAAGCTCTGTAACCTGACTTGGAGTTGTGATTAAATAGTCAAGGTATTGGAGATTATGAACTACACGCAATATTGCAGTGATGTAATAATGGCCTAAGACCATGTGTTGGAGAATTTACTGCAAATATTTAATCTTAAGGTATTACAATTTGTAACATGTAACAAACATGTCTGACCAACCAATATAAATGTAGTGGCTTTTCCAGTTTTTCACAAATCTGAACAGACTTTAAACTTTATACCTTCTCACCAAGAAAACATTTCTTTGAGGTCTGTTGAAAGAACAAAACCCACAACAATAACATAAGATGGAAAGTGTTCTCTAAAGTGATGATGTAACGCAGAACTTGTTTCATGGATGTCTTTTCTTCTTTGGTTGAGAATACAAGTGTGGTTTTACTCAAACACTCAACATCTGAGAATCAGGCAGATAATTTCAAGTAGGCCAATGAGTTACAGACATGCTGGTCTTTCTTTCCCTCTCATGTTCTGGCCTTGAAGTTGGGGTTGGAATGGTGGCTTTTGCAAAGAATTTCATTTCAGGCGAGTGCTGCTCAGTGTTCAGGGTCAGACCTTCCATACATGTGTACTCTTCTCCGTGTGATGACGACATTCCAGAACACATTAAGGTGTTGTGTACTGTGGAAGTCACAGTGGGAAGTGGATGTCAAAGAGGAGGTGACTGTCCGAGGGTGCTGAACTACGTCGAGAAGAATAGCGCCTGGATTTTGTGATCCTCCTGCCTTAATTTCTCTCTATAAATTCCCTGGTCACCACGCAGCTCTTCCGTGTTCCTCTGAACGTCATGTATTTTGTCCAAACAGAATCATAAAAATTTACCAGGAAATTGTATGATGATTTAAAGAATGCTATGTTGACGTTTCTTGTGCAGCCATAGCTATCTCTAGTTTTTCCACTTTGGAGGATGTGTGTGTTGCTGGAGCTTTGTCTCAACACGAATGTGGAGTGCATGGGCACCCTGTGTGTCCCATCAGGGCCCTTAGGAAGTCAGGAAGATGGATCATGAGTTTTCTGCCCTCATCCTTGGGCAGGAGTGGCCCAGAGCCTTCTCTCTACATCTCTTTCGTCCACTCCCTGGGCTCCATGGTGCTTGAGTTGAGGCCCGTGTTCTTGTTGGAGCCTCACACTATCAGAGAGGAATGACAGGAGCACCCAGTCCTTTAAGTCAAAATAAAGCAGCATGGGCAAGGTGTGTAGTCTGAAGAAGACAAAATGAGATTGCTGGGAGTATTAGCTGGATCACCCTCTCTGTCTCTGTATCAGATAAGAGCAAAGAACCCAGGGCCTCTGTCCCTTCTGTGGAAAGAGTTTATTTGCAGCTAAAGTGTTTTTTCTTCCTGAGCATCTCACCTGACTGGGTCCCTCAGGACAAGAGTCTTTAACCCTGAAGGGCCCACAGGGAGGCCGGGCAAGTGGACAGCCTCGCATCTGTGCCGCGCATGGGCAGGGCCCAGGAGGGCCCAGGAGAAGGTCTGGTGTACGCAGAGGCCCCAGCTGCCCCAGCTCCTAGGGCTTCCCTGTGTCGCTCTCAGCTGTTCTGCTTGCCACTCGAGGATACACCTTCTCTGGGCTGGTGTGCGTCTTTCTGAACACAATGCCTATGGCTGAGGAACCTCAAGGGCAAGAGCTGACACATACCTAGGAATAAATGCAGATGTCACCAGAGCCATGAAGCCTAACATGGTCATCATCTGCTCTTTAAAATATGTTAAATTTCTTCCTTGATTAGACTTTTAAAATGTTTATTGTTGACTTGTGAGTCTTAGAAAATAATTAGTATTTGCCAGATCCTATGGCAACGAGTTTAGTCAATATCCTGGTCATCTTTCACTCAAAATTTATATTCAGTCAGCATTCATTCATTCTACAAATATATAGCACTTCCTATAGCCACTTGGGTGAACAGAAAGAACAACTGTATGAGTAGCTGTCTGTGTATTTGAAGGGCGGCGAATGGGAGCCCAGAGAGATGAGTGAGGTCCCCTGAGGCAACAGTCCTGGGGAACCAGGAGGATGTAGTAGTTTATTTACATCACTATACTTATGTTGTTGGAACCTGAACACCTTTTATTATTTATTTATTTATTTATTTGGAGTTGGAGTCTCACTCTGTCGCCCAGACTGGAGTGTAGTGGAATGCTCACGGCCACCACAGCCTCAACCTGCTGGGCTCAGGTTATCCATCTGCCTCAGCCTTCCAAGTAGTTGGAATTACAGGCACATGCCACCATGTCCAGCTAATTTTTTGTAGAGATGAGGTCTTGCCAAGTTGCTCAGGCTGGTCTCGAACCTGTGGGCTCAAGCAATCCTCTCACTGCGGCCTCCCAAAGTACTGGGATCATAGGCATGAGCCACCGTGCCTAGCCTAAACACCTTTTAGATGAGAAACAAACGCTTCAGCACTCTTTGTGGGGTTAGGCTGTGCTCTCTGCAGTTGCATTGGGTCAGCCTTCCTCTCTGCCTCCCCTGCCTTCACATCCAGACTCCTAGTATCCTTTGCCCCTCCCCTGCAGGACCTTTACCTAGGCCGCCTCTAGCCTACCCCAACAGGCAACCAATCAGAGGAGCACAGGACCCTTCCTACAGGACCCTTCCGCATGCTAAAATTCCTACTGCCCAGCTTCCCATGGCCCTTCCATGCCATGTTTCCCCAGCCCAGCCAGAATGCTAGTCATGCACTGTGTTTTTTCTGCTACAGACCTTTGCACTTGCTTGTCCTATTGTGGAAAGCTCTTCTGTACTCTCTTGAGGCTGGTTAATGTCTGTTCATCCCTCAGTTCTCAGTTCAGTCTTCATTGCCTCACGAAAAAGGTGGAGGAAAGATGTTGTGGCGCTCATGACATGTATTAATTCATTTGTGAGTGTACTTCATTTATCAACATAAAATGCAGTTATGTGGGCGGCAACAGTGCCTTTATTCTACACAGAAACCTGAACCGGCTGGCCATGCCATGGGAAGTATGTGAACCCTGCCTCTCCCATCATCTCCTCTGGCCTGGTGCTCATGGGCCCAGCAGAGCCCGAACACCACGTGACCCCTAGTCCTTTGTGTGGTTTTCCCAAGATCTTCTTTTTAAAAACAGGTAGTATGTGCCCACAGCCTGAATTCAGACGAACAGGTATTGCTGCCTGAACCCTGAGCTAGTGCAGGTGCCCTTCTTGTGGTGTGCAGTTGTTTATTCTGTCCTTGGTGGTAGCATCCAGGCTAGCTCCAGTTGCCAATCTCCCAACACCAAGCCAGAGGTCCTGTGCCTTTGCTTTGGCCTACATATAAGTGCGTTGTCGATTGAATCGCTGGGCACTGGGTATTTACAGTTTACATTTTGAGAGATGTTGCTTTCCTAGTCAGTAGGTGCAGGAGGAGCCTCTTGGCTCCGTCCTCACTGGCACTGTGCTTGTGGCCAGATGAATGGCTGCACACAACTTGTAACCTAGCTTCATCAGTGTTCTGTGCTGTAGTGTGGTACATCTCCACATGGCTGGGGATGGCCTCCTGCCCGGGGACTGTCTTTGCTCTTCTGTGTCCTTTTGGCTTGTTGATCTTTTCCTCACTGATGTGGAAGTGCTCCTCTGATACAGAGCGAGGGCTAGCCCTTTCCCTGCGTAATGTTTTACATATGTTTCCCTGTAGCTTCTTATCTTTGGACGAAGCTTACAGGGTTTTTTACATCCACTGTATCAATATTGTCTTTGTGGCCTTATGTCTTCCAGAGGCTTTCCTCAATCAGGTGTTTCAAAAATTCTCCCAGGTTTTTTTCTAGTACTTCTCCAAGTTTATTTTTACATCTAAATCTTTGGTCCATCCCTCATTGGCTGTCTTCTTCTCAGTATTACTTTCCACACACCCCTACCCCCACCAGTGTTCCCTGTACCTGTCAAATAAACTACTTGCCTTGAGGGAAAAAAACAGCAAACCTGGGTCCGTTGCAATTCAATTCAGTGTGTGTTAACAAGGAAAGCTTCAGACGAGATTGTTTTTCAGATGTAATCTGCCCCCTCATCGTGAAACAGACACTTGGGGTCTATTTCTGCACCTTGTGTTCTGGCCCAGGGCTGTGCTGTGTCTGTTTTTGCCCTACCAACCCTGCTCTGTTTGGGATTGTGAGTCTGTGATGTGCTATCATATTAGGTGGAGCTGACCTGGCCTCATTGCTCTTTTTGTTTCCTCTTTAGTTTTTCATGTGAACTTTCACACTCAGCTTGTCTAGTTTTAATAAAATGTCTATTGAGAAATATATTAGGGCGATATGTTCATTTAGGGAGAATCAGTGTCTCTGATGCTTTACCAAAACCTCAGTGCCTGAGTGGGTAGACACACATCAAACATAAAGAACAGCCCCTTCCAGGTCCCTGCCCTAGAGAGAAAGATGGTGTGTGGATGAATGTGCAGGTGTGAGAGAGAGCATTGTAGCTCACTTACCTGTAGAATGGAGCACTTCCACAGGGCAGTCTTGTGCATTGGGATTCTTTAAGCAAGGCATTTCTGGATGGTTCTGTTGACATAATGGCAGAAGCCTTGCTGGGTGCCCCCATCCTTCTGTCCTCAGCTCTGAGCACTTACTGACCATGGCCATCCCGCTGAAAGTGTGTGGTCCCGGTGTGTGTTTCCTCGTGGTGAGCACTGCCTCCTCCTCAGCAGCTCAGGGCCAGGGCTTCCCTGTGTCCCCTGCAGGTCTTCAGTGAGTGCTGGTAGCCGATGCGACTCCAGTGTTTCATCTCAAAAATAGCAGAGACAGATTCAAAGAAACAGTAAAATTGTACTTTTCTGTTCCTGTCGTATTGTTTCTCTTGGATCTTAATTTTTTTCTATAGCAGTTTAAGTTATTTGATTACTCTGACTTTTTCCTTTATTTTTTAACCTAAATACTTTTTGAGTTCTGAATGATTCCTGCATGAGGGGAGCTATTGGATCAATTCTCTGGTTTTACTCTTGTGATCCCTGGGGTCCACTTTTCTCTAGATTAGCAGTATCCATACCATGCCACGGCCTCCTTGGAAGCCCTTCGGCCTGGGTCACAGTCATCACAGATGCTGCTGGACCTCTGCCCATATCTCTCAGCACATCCACGGACTGGGCTTAATCTGCAAAGTTTAGTGTCATCTCTGCTCTGTGAGGGATTGATGCTGCCTCCCCAAGCCCCTTAGCGGTCTCCTTCTACTCCTGGTCCCTGGTCACTCGTAAGATGTATTTTGGTGGTTGGTCTGGAGCTCATGCCAGTGATTCATCTGCTGGATTAATCCTGTGGTCTTCATTTTTTGGAACAACCAGTCTAGTGGCTTGTCCTGCATACCATGCGGCAGGGCAAGTTCATTTGGTGCTTGAAACCGATGAAGGGGCAAAATGGGAACGGGTGATACTATTTCATTAGACTACTGAAAACTTTTTGGGAGGTTACTCTTTTAGTCAGCTTTGCTCTCTAAAGCCATGGTAGAAAACCAAGCCAATGGAAGTCTCCCAGGCATCTCCCCTTCTCTCTGTTCAAGAGCTCACTTAGGAGATACTGGGAACCAAAGGCCGTTTAGTGCCAGGTTGCAGACCCCTCAGGAGCTGGCCTCCTGGAGTATGTGATGTGATATAGTCCACCTTGGGATCACCTAGAAATGAGCTGCTGAACTAACACATGGCTGAATACTCAAATATGGACATCTTGCCTGAACATGTTGTGTTGAGAAGTAGTCCATGTACAGAAAAGTGCGCAGTCACGTGTGTGGGTTCCATGTGGAGAAGGTGAGCTTTGTGCCCCTGTAGACTCTGCATACTCGCGCCTGAAGGACTGACTGCAGCATCGCCTGGTACTTGGCACAGGTGGAGTCACATAGTGTCATCTGTGTCCAGCTGCTCTACAGTCCATTTGTAAAACGCATCCTTGTCGTGTGGCCTTACCACCGTGTGTGTATATGTGTCTGCATGCATGTGCGCATATTTTTTCTAAGGTTAATTGCTTTTCCTGTTCATCCTCATGGTCACTGTTATTGCTCAAATGAGTGTGTGCCTGTGTGTGCATGCTTGTGTGTGTTGTAAGTGTGCACGTGTGTATGACGTGTGTGAACAATAGGTGCACGTGTCCGTGTGAACCCATGTGTGTGTGCACGTGTGTACACTGGCACATACCTGTGTGGAGCTGCATGAGGTCAGAGCTCTGTTCTCTGCTCTTTCCCCGAGTCCAGATGCACCGGCAAGTGGTAAGTGCACAGTGGGTGTCTGTTGACTGAGAGAGTTGTAGGGGACAGAGCTCTGTGCAGGTTCTGGGGCCTCCCGTCAGGAGACAGAGTACCCGCTGGGCTGGCGTGTGGAGGGCAGGGGTGCAGGTGCCGTCTGTGCTGGTTCCACAGAGTTGACGGGCACCGACCTGAAGGACTGCGTGAGCAACAACAGCCTGAGCAGCAATGCCAGCCTCCCCAGTGTGCAGAGCTGCCGTCGCCTGCGGGAGAGGAGGGTCGCCAGCTGGGCCGTGTCGTTTGAGCGTCTGCTGCAGGACCCTGTCGGTGTCCGCTACTTCTCTGTGAGTGGGGAGGGCCCAGGGAAAGGGGCTAGTCTGCACTCTGCGTTGAGGCTCCAAGCCCACTCCGAAGACAGAGGCACCTTGAGCAGCCCCAGTGCAGGGGTCTCCTCTTCCCCGCACTGCTGTGCTCTCGAGGGCCCAGGGGAGGGTGGGCGCAGCCCTGCTCCTGGGCTACCCCGAGGAGAGAGCCCCCTTGGCCCTTCCTCTCTCTGCCCAAGATCTCTCTGCAGCAAGCAGCATTGGAGCTTCTTGGAGATGTTTGGAAGCCAGATGCCTGCTGCCAGGTACAGCGATTGAAAAAGGGTTTTGCTTTTAAGAAAACAGCTCTGAGCACCAGAGCGGTGGCCCGTCAAGTGTTGGACAGACTTTAGGCTTATCTTTCAAGGCCCTTAGGTAGGCATTGAGAGGTTGTCGCCCCATGTTTTCTGTAGAAGGAAAAAATAAGGAGAAAGTGGAATGAAGAAATAATCTTAGCTCAAGTAGAGGCCAGGTCAGGCGGAGTAACAACAAACTTACCTCTGCTGATCTTGTATCAATGTTAATTGATGATCTTTTTCTTAGGATTTTCTAAGGAAAGAATTCAGTGAAGAAAACATTTTGTTCTGGCAGGCCTGTGAATATTTTAATCATGTTCCTGCACATGACAAAAAAGAGGTAAGTTTCTTCATGCATCGGAAATGGAGATTATTAGAGAGCAGCATGGTTTCATTATAGGTTGGTTTAGCATATGGTTAACATCTAATACAGTTGGAAAAGTTGAATTAAAAATATTTGCACATGGTTTGACCAAGTCATCTCTTTTCCAGAATGAAGTTTTATTTAATTTTGCCCAGACATAGTTTGTATAAATGCTTTCAGCTACACAACTTTCACCAGCAGATATGTTGCCACTCAGTATGTTGAAATTCAGAGGAAGGAATGTGTGTTAAAGGGGAACTCAGAAGAAGACCCAAGGCAGGAGAGTATCTTAGAACATAGGTTTCCACAGCTCCTCCCTACATGCCTCATGGAAAATGCAGAGAAGTGTGGGAGGGACGCCCTGGCCAGGCCCGGTCCTGCTGCTCTCTTATCGCGGCTTGTGGCCCTTGCTTCCAGGCACCAGTGGAAGAAGGTTGCCTGGCCATGGGGCCCTCTTTCGTGTCTGAGCGTTTGAGACACTCAGAGGACTTTGTTTTCAGCATGGCCACCTCACTAATCCCACGCGATGTCTTGCCATGCAGAAGTACTACCCTGTGCTGAACCACTCCTAGGGTAGCGTTGCCCAAGTCTGGGACACTTTAAGAATTCACTTAAAATTATAGAGGTGCCAATACTGGCTGCACTTTTATTCATTTATTCAAGCAAGAAATATTTACTGGGACCCATGAGAACATACCTGGGGCTGTCTGACCGTTTGATTAGGCAGTTACACAAGTAGAAAGTGCATAGGGAGAGGAGGCCTGCCATCCATGAGTCTTCTCAGACAGATTTTCCTGTCAGCTTTCCTACAGGGCCCGGGAGATTTTCAGTAAGTTTCTGTGCAGCAAAGCCACCACCCCGGTCAACATCGACAGCCAAGCCCAGCTGGCAGACGACGTCCTCCGCGCACCTCACCCAGACATGTTCAGGGAGCAGCAGCTCCAGGTAACCCTGGGCCGTGGGTTCTCGTGGGAGTCCAGGTCAGGGTTTGGGATGTAGGGCCCACCATCTGAGAGCATGTGCTCTCAGGTGGGTCCGCGGGTCGAGAGGATCATAGACATGGCTAGAAGGAGCCCCTGGGCTTCAGTCTCAGAGAACCACAGTTGGAACATGAGAGTTTCGGCAGGGCCATGAAATGAGCAGTCCTGAACCCCTGTGTGCCTGCCTGCAGTGGCTGCTGCTCATGCTGTCACATGCGTCTGTGCTTGTTCATCTGCGCAGAATCACAGATACGTGGGTGATGAGATATGTATGTTTGAACTTTTCAATTTTAGGACATCACTATGATGAAAAGTATACAGTAGACCTAATGTTTTTTAGAGCCCACATTCCACTGGCCTCGTCAGAGATCGCTCTGTTGCCAAGTCCTATGAAATAATGTTTTAGAAGCATTGGAGGGAAGTGTTTTCAAGGCAGTTCTCACTTCCATTAGCTCTCCAGTTGTTTTTGGTTTCATTCTTATTTAACAAAATAAACGTTACCCTGAGTCTGCCTGTGGTGCTAGCAGCTTTATGTAAGTGGTCTCGGTTTGCTGATTTTTAAAGTGATACATGAAAGGCTGGTTTGTTAGAAGAAAGAATAATCAGATATAAAGGAACACTGGAGAATAACTCTAAAGTACTCTAGGGGCTGAAGAGTGGAAAAAATGGGCTGATATGATGATAGGGCCAGCATGTGTCTCTGGGTCCCCATATGACCTTATACCTTCAGGGTGGAGCATCCAAGTTACTTCTGTAACCATATTGCATTGCATTCATTCCCCAGATTTTCAATTTGATGAAGTTTGATAGCTACACTCGCTTTCTGAAATCCCAGCTGTACCAAGAATGCATCCTGGCGGAAGTGGAAGGCCGTGCTCTCCCAGACTCGCAGCAGGTCCCCAGCAGCCCGGCTTCCAAGCACAGCCTCAGCTCAGACCATTCCAATGTGTCCACGCCAAAAAAGGTGTCCCTTCCCTAGAGGCTGGCCTTGGGTCACTGCTAGGTTGCATGTTATCAACTGAGAGCTGTTCTATGGGAAGTGAAAAGAGAGGCCATGTTGGCTGCTTCTTTCACCAACAGTGAGTGGGAGATGCCACCAAGACATGGACATCCAGCCTTGTCTCAGTGCTGGAAGGTTCTGGCACGCTTCTGGGGTCTTGTCAGGGCTGCTCCTTTTTACCTGTGGATGGATTAATGCTGTTTTATAGAGTACTTGTGTTTACAGCTCAGCGCTCAGTATCCTTTTGCGTTTAATGAAATATTAAAATAACCTGACATTGTTTTAAGGAAGGTTTCCATTTGCTTACAGTTAAGTGGAAAATCTAAATCAGGGCGATCCCTGAATGAAGAGCTGGGGGACGAGGACAGCGAGAGGAGGCGGAAAGGCGCATTTTTCTCTTGGTCTAGGACCAGGAGCACTGGGAGGTCCCAGAAGAAGAAGGAGCATGGGGACCATTCAGACGGTTTGTGAGGCCGGCCGTGCTAGCGTCTTCCAGGGGCAGGGGTTGTGGCTGTCTGCGCAGAGGGAGGGCTCTCGGGCGGGTTGAGGAAGCTGCTCTGAAGGCATCTCAGCCATCCAGCTCGAGAGAAGCCCCTCTCGGCTCAGGCCACAAGCCACAGTGGGGCTGAGCCATGCGTTTCTCTCCTGCTTTCGTCTTGCCATAAAAGTAATCGGTGCTTTGGGCAGAAAATTTGGGAACTATGACAAGTAAAATGAGGAGAATAAATACAAAGGCATTATTGTGTGTCCACCCAGACAGCAGTTAGTTTCTCTGCTGGGGCTTTTTTCTAGGTATGTGTAGATGTCCATATGCTTTTTACATGACTTTTTAAAGACGCAACACCATAGTTGGGGTAGCAAGCATTTGTCCAAATTGTGATTTTTTTTTTTATTACCTCAAATCTTAAAGATTGCCCATTCTGGATGCTTGCTCCCTTGGTTTTCTTTTTTTTTTCCTTCTTCTTCTCATTATGGAGACTCCCTATAACCAAGAATAGCGTTGAGAGAGACAGGCTCCTACAGTTAGGAAGATGGGGCCTCAGGACTCTCAGTGGCTGCGGGCTGAGCTTCTGATGAAGCCTGCTGGGCAGGGGATGTGGGGAATGGAGACACCCCATGCTCAAGGCAGAGGAAGATGAAACCAGGTGCTGAAACATGTACAAGGAGAGTTGAAAAGATTTTCTTCTCTAGAGATTTTAGTGAAGGGGATGATTTCCGAAACGAGTGTTTTGCCTGAAGGCAGGGGGCTGGCACTACGCCTGTGGTCCCCAAGTTTAAAGTCAGTCAGTGACCATTACTGAGGGGACACCAGCTGGAGCGCATCTGAGGGAGGCAGGTGAGGAGAGCTCCCCTGTTACTACAGTTGCGGCTCCCGTGGGCGTGCTGTGCCATTCCCAGCAGTCTATGCACGGTTGCTTCCTCCTCCTCAGAGTGGCCTGCACGTGCACAGGGTACAGAAGAAGGTATTGGCAAGGGCAGGGGCAGCCCTGAGCTGCTGGTTGTGCTATGTGGTGTTCTTTTCAAAGGAAGGCAGGTGGGAATTGTAGAATTCACCTTCGTGGGAGGCCACCTGGGGGACAGACCTCCTGAATACCTGGGAGATGAGGGAGTGTTTGTTCCAAAACATCTGTCCGCTTGCACCCATCTCCACTCCTGGCAGATCTGGAATGGGCTTTTAAAACCCTGATTGCAGAGTATTTCCCAGAACCAAAAAAATCTGATTTGGGCTCGGGAAGGAGCCTGGGCTTCAGTTCCTTTGAGAAGGTAGGCCCATGGTTTAGAAGGTCAGTGGGACTCGGGAACCCCTGTCTCATCCCTCCCAGGCCCAGACAGTACCGGAGCTCGTGCACAGCAGCATTATTTGGGAACGAGTTCTGTGCTGCAAAAAGTCCTTTCTGTGTCAGAGTTTTATGATTTTTAAATTAGCCTAAGGTTGCAGTTAGTTCAAGTCAGTGACAATTGATGATTAATTGTTGGCTTATGTTAAGATTTCAGAGGGAAAGGGAGTACTTGTGGCTGTCTGCAGGGGACAGTTTTCATTTAGGCCCAGAACTGGCATTTTGAGATAAAAATTTCAGAATGAATGAAGGAAAGGCAGGCCTGCCTGGGACACGCACCCACATTTGTGCTTGTAACAGAGCACATGCTGCTGCCACTTGTTGGGCACTTGCCATGAGCCAGGCACAAGTTTTGGAGCCAAGATATGGCAGTGGGCAGAGCAGAGCAGAGAGTGTATCTCTGCTTAGCGGTGGGATAGAGCTTTTTGGCCCCGACTCTGGCATCTGTGATTAGGAAGACGTGTGTGACTCCGTCTCAGTAAGGCGAGGTGATGCCTGGGAAGGGCCAACTGATGGCCGTCCTTCGTCCTGCACATCTTTCTGCTCAGCCTGAAAGGGGCAGGGGGTGGGAGATGTGACCAACTAGATGGGATTTCTGATTGATCTGAGTCATTGTGTTTCCCCCGTCAAGACCCCCTGCATGCCAATGGAGGCCTGTGCCGCCGAGAGTCCCAGGGCTCCATGTCCTCTGCGGGGAGCCTAGACCTGGTGAGTCACCACCTCTCTTCATCCCAAAGGCCACAGGGCTGTACTAACCAGCTGATTGATGAAGCCTGCCTCCCATTCCCATGAAAAACCCATGTTGACAAAATCTAACTTTCATTTTGTAAGCCTGGATACAAGGCTTGGGCGTTGGCCCAGGGCACAGCAGCAAAATGCAGGATTGGCCCAGGGCCACGTCAGGCCCCCGGGCCTCGTGGTCCCCCAGCCCAGGGTTTCTGAGACAGTGGGAAAAACTATTGGCTATGTGGGGGAGAGAACTAAAAATGTCTCTGGATTTATTTCTTAAATCCTTTTGTTCTAATTTGGTTAACATTTCTGAACTCCCACTAAGAGCAAAAAAATTACTTTGTAAGCAGGCGTTCTGTCTTTGTCTCACCATGTGAATATCCCATTAACTCCAACATTCAGTGTTTGTGCATCACGCTCTCCCCGCCCCAGCCCGGAGAGCGAGGCCATGGGCCCTGCCTGCTTTCTCTCTGTAGGCTCCCGCCTCTCATACCCTCCAAATTTCTTGTCTTGTCATTTGTTCTGGTCCGAGATTCCAGTTCAATAGAGTGGAGGTGGGCAGGCACAAGTGGGACCTGCTGGTTTGTTACCTTGTGGCTGATTTGAATTTTGGATGACCTTATTGGTCGGCAGCATCCTAGTTATTTGAAATTGTCAAGCAGCAATGAATGTAGAACATTATTTCTTCTTCAGTTACAAACACATTTAAAGCTATAAGGATTTACTAGGTACCAGTCAGCTACTGCTGCCTAAAAACCTCCTCGTCCCTAAAACTCAGTGGCTTAAAATAAGAAATATGTATTATTTCCCCATGTCTGTGTGTTAGCTGGGTGGTTCTGCCGATCTTGGCGGGCCTTGCCTGTGTGTCTCTGGTTACTGGGGCTGTTGGTCCCAGATGACCTCACCAGATTGACCTTGCTGGCTGTGGGCTGGGGCGGCAGGGCTGACTAGACCATGTTTTTGCCTCACCCAGTAGGCCAGGAAGAGTTTGCTCTTCCACCCAGTCCCCATCGTGGTCTCAGGGGCCAGGAGAGCGAGCAGCGCCTGAGGCCAAGGCCCCGGGCTGGTTGCCTTCTGCCTGCCCGATTTTAGGACTGGACAGGCTCTGCCTCTTCGTGGGAGGAGCTGCAAAGCTATGCCAGGAGGGGCACAGACACTGGAAAGGGAATGTTGGGACCGTCCTGTAAACTAGTTTCTGAAATAATGCTTGGGGGAAAGAGGCTTCAGACTACCAGGAAAAGGCAGTGACAACAAAATGACAATTGAGGCAAGTTTTACATTAGAAAAATGTGCACAGGGAGCTGTTTAGAGAGAGAACACAGTGCTGTAACTCAGAGCCTAGGAGTGGCTCTCCTCATGGGGTAACTTCGGTGGGCCCCACAACTCGGCTTTGCCTCCTGGTCGGAAAGCCCAGATGTGAGTCCTGAGCATATCTATGCAAAGGGCCTGTGCTGCTCTGAGCAGATGGCTAGTTGTGCTCAAGCGGTTATCAGACTTGGTGCCTGGGATCCAGAGAAAGGTGATTACCCACGCTGTGTTTACTTAGAAACCCAACAACTTATTCTGCTCTTTGTGCACAGTATCCTGCGTAGACCGATCCTGAGGTTTTTGTGCAGGAGGAGCTGCAGGGGAAATGGTGGCAGGGTGGGGGTGTTGGCCTCCCCCGGCGTGAGCAGGCTGATCTAGCTGGCTGGGCCTTCTCTGGGAGGCGCCGGCACGCCCATGACGCCAATCCCACACAGCTGCTTGTCTCCCTGCTTCCCAGTCAGAGGCCTGCAGGACCTTGGCACCTGAGAAGAACAAGGCCACCAAGCACTGCTGCATCCACCTCCCAGATGGGACGTCCTGCATAGTGGCTGTCAAGGCTGGCTTCTCCATCAAAGAGATCCTGTCTGGACTCTGTGAGCGACATGGCATCAATGGGGCAGCCGTGGACCTCTTCCTGGTGGGCGGGGACAAGGTACTTGATGTCAGGCCCTCTGTAGGAAACCTGGCAGGTGTACTGCTCTTGTCAGACAGTAACCTGCTGCTACCTCACCCCATGGCTTTGTCTCATTTGTCTCTGTCCTGTACCCCTCGTTCAAGAAGCGCACACGATGGTGGCCGGGTTATCTGAATTCAGTTGTGCTGCGAGGAGCAGTTTGCATGCTAATGTTAGGTTGCTGGTTGAGGAGCGAGAGCTTTTTCTTTTTTGATGGGCTATTTTTGAAGCTGCTCTTTTGTTGCACACAGCTGTGTGCCCGCTGCACATTGTTCTGCTTTTTGGAGGGGTGGGGTGGGGGGGAGGGGGGGTGTTGGTTGCTTGTTCCCATATTCATTCTGGTCTCTTTGTTCCCAAGCCTCTGGTGCTGCATCAAGATAGTAGCATCTTGGAGTCAAGGGACCTGCGCCTAGAAAAGCGTACTTTGTTTCGGTAAGAGGAAAATGTGGCTGTCACATACATGAGGCTTCCAGAGCCTCCTGCACTGCTTCTTATGACTGTTCCCATGTTCTAACCATCTGCTTGTCTCTTGGCGCTTAGTGGGTAGGTGGTGGTTGTTCCATGCTGGGTTATGAAGGGATGTCAGTGGGGCAGGGGAGTGGCAGATGCCAGGCAGCCCCACACAAGCCAAGGGGCGAGAGGGGCACTCTCCTTTCTGCCCCACAGACAGGCCACCCTGGCCTGGTGGGCACAGTCCCCTAAGACTGCAGCGGGGAAGGGAGGTAGCGGAGGTAGGTGCTGTCTCTGCACAATGGGTGCCCAGGGTGGTCAGGCCACTCGGCAGAACCCTGCCATCCCTGGGAGGACAAGGGCCACGGCCCTCAAGCCCTGACTGTGAATATGGGAAGAACCCAGACTTCTCACATGGAGGAAGGTACTTCATAGCCAGAGGTGGGGCTGAATTGGGGTGGGGGGTATATTGAGGGCTCCTGCAGTGCTGTGTCTAGTTCTGCTCTTGAGACTGGTTTCCTGATGAGGATTGACGTGGATTTGTAGTGAATGTTTTCACGCCCCTTCAGGCTGGATCTCGTTCCGATTAACCGGTCAGTGGGACTCAAGGCCAAGCCCACCAAGCCTGTCACAGAGGTGCTGCGGCCTGTGGTGGCCAAGTATGGCCTGGATCTTAGTGGCCTGCTGGTGAGGCTGGTGAGTGTCTTCCCAGGGCCCGGGTGTCAGCCCTGGGCAGGAATAGTTTGCTCCTGTTGGTAGCTTCTGTGTTCTTCACCAGAGAGGACACACCAAGCAGTGGCGTCTCCCCGCTCCTATCTGGCTGTCATTCTTGGATCCAAGGATACTGCCCCCCCATCCCTGCTCTCATTTCCTGTCCTTGGTCATTCCAAAAAGAATTGATATTTGCCATATGGCTTTGCTCCAGGGAAACCAAAATGAGAAACAAACCAACCAGCTAACCCTAAAACATCCCCAGGATCTGCAGAGGCGATCAGGTAACAGAGTGCAGATGGCTACCTCACTGCACCTGCTGGCTGGTCCTTTCGCTGAGGCCTCCCTCAGGTGCACCTTCCCACTCTGAGACAGCCGGACTACTCCCTTATGATGTGGATGAGGTTAAGAAAGCAAGCACTGTTTGGTATTCAGTCTTTTGCGATGCATTTGCTTATATAGCAAATCCTCACGTGCGCCCCACACCTGTAAAATAAAATTAAAAAGTAAAGAAAACACTTTCTGGGGAGTGAAAACAGGTCTTGGACAGGACCAGCCAGCTTGGGTGGGTAGCGTTCCTGAGCCGCACGCTGGGTTTATGCTGCAGCATGTGGCTTAGGGCACAGCCTGGGCCTGGCCTTTGCCTTTCGGTGTCAATTTTATGAGTTCAGGTATTTTCAGCATTCTAATTTTCCCTGAAACTGGCCTCAAAATTGTCCAAGAGCTTTGAAGTAAGCGAGAGGAACTATTAAATTATTTAAGGCCACCAGCTCCAAGGGTAACCTGAAACCTCTTTTCCCACTGCAGGCTCTGTCTGGAGTCTAGAAAACTGCCAGTCAGAGACAGACCTGACCTGGCTTCCAGGTGTGCTCTCTTTCTTTTTCTGTGGAGATCCTAAGCAGTTGCTTAACCCTCTACGTCTTAGTTTCCCTGTCTAGAAATGGGTTGGTCATGTCAGCGTGCCCATGGCGTTGCAGGGCTCACTCCCCAGTGAGCTCGGCTCTTGGCTGCCAAGGTCCTAGGAAGAAAAGAGTTCAGCTGATGAGAGCTCCAGGCCCTGCAGGGTTAGAGCTGAGACAGGGGCTGTGGAGAATTCTTGTGGAATGGGTTGTTTTGGATGTTCCTTTTCCTGGGCCCATCTATGCCCAGGCATGTCATGAAGAAGGTAGGAACCCCAGTGTCAGCTCGGCCATTTCTTCGTCCAGCAGGTCTCGCTGTGCTCTGGACCTGGGGGCCATAAGCATAACCTGGACCTAGCCCCCTCCAGGGAGCTCTAGTCACACTCCCACTTGGCATTTGATTGTTTTCTTCGTTCTCCTGACTGACGGGGAATTTAAAATGGCAAACTGCAAGTTCAGATTCCTTTTTTTTTTTTGAGTCAGGGTCTTCCTCTGTCCCCAAGATGG
>CAUYQG010277955.1:0-13674 GCA_963574415.1 Tarsius wallacei
TAGTTCCAGCTACTTGGAAGGCTGAGGCAGAAGGATCGCTGGAGCCCAGCAGGTCGAGGCTGCGGTGGCTGGGAGCGGCCACAGCACTCCAGTCTGGGTGACAGAGTGAGATTCCAACACGAAAAAAGAAAAAAAAAATTGTGTGGAAAGCCCATTTTAACAATGAAAATGAAATAACTTTTAGGGTGCTGCTGTGGTATGGTTGTGATTATGTGTAATTTTATTTATATATATATTTAGAATTTTTTATTTTGGACTTAATTAGAAATTAAGTAGACATAATTTGGTTCAAATCATTGTAGCCATGCTTATCTTGATTAGGCTGTGCTCTTTAATTTTGTTGGTGGTGTGGTTTAATAGTGTATCTTGGTAGAATTTATAGTAAAGTTAAGGCAAATAACAATACTAAAGCAGTTTTTGGTACAAATTTTCAAATGTGTATTTCAAATTGCACATTATACATATTACTGTGATTTCCTACTTTAATCATGGAAAATAATTGATTTCTTTCTTTTTCAAAGAATATTTCTTAGAATTTTATGCTAAATCTTAAGTTGTTTTGGTGAAGATCTGGCAACGTGTTTGTGAGATTTTTTTGGATCCCTGCAGGAGTGTTCAGAAAATAAAGAACTCAGGACCGATTGTGTTCATATAATTGGGCACGTTGGTGATTTGGGGAGGAAAGGACCCAGGCTATTTATTAATTTCTGTGGTAGAAAAAAATCTAGGCAGCAAAGCATCATATTTTGGCCTTGGATTTTTTTTCCAGGGGGATAATTTATGTTCTAAACATAAAAACCCAAGGACATTTTAAATATTTAATATTTACTCATACCCCTTTCAAATGATCACAGATTCGGAACTAGTTGGGCTTCGTTTGACATGGTTTCCTTGCGTTTTTCCTTTCCCCCGGCTTTATTTTCTCTTCTAAACCAGATGGATTAAAGAGTATGTTATTCTTATATTTAGAAACCCAACTACCTTTTAGTTTCTGTTTGCAAGTTAACAATGTTCCTGAACATGTTCAAGACGATTTGCTGGAAGATATGTGACATTTTTGGCTTGCAGATTTTAAGTTCAGAATTTATTTATTTTGATCAGGGCACTGACAACTTGTCAGGCAAACAGTTTTTCTGTCAAGGTTTAGCAGGAGTGTGGAAGCACAAGAAGCCTAAATGTATTTTTTGAGACGTAGGTATGTGTTGTACTTGTCTCAGAAGGCATGCTGTAATTGTGATCTCCCAACAGAGTTTGTTTAAGAACGTGCTATTTCTTTTTATCTTTCAATTAGTTTTTAATTGATCTGTTTATAATATTTAAAAATTCTTTTTAAAAACAGGTGGTCATCTATTGAAAAGGGCAGAGGGAAAAGATTTGTCTGAAGCTTTGCCAGGTTGGGAACTTTGGTGAAGTTGAGAACTACGTGGTGGCCCCTGTGTGGGGACTCACCTGAGGACTAAGCAGATGCTAATTGTCTTATTCGCCTTACGCCCTTTTCACCAGATTTTGTGTGTGGTGGGAGCGTGGGGCGGTGGGGGCATGGAGCGTGGGTCTTGGGGAGTGTGCATTGATGCCAGAAGTGCCGGAACAAGTCTGGTCAGACCAGACTGGACCCTCTGGGACAGGGACTATTTCATCTTTTGTTTCTGCGGGCACTCAGTGATTGTACTAATAGTGCATAATACATAGTTGTCCTGAGGTGGAACAGCCAAATAGATATGATCTTTTAGGTAAACTTTGAAAATTGAGGCATAGGAATAGCTTTAACTCAACTAGGATATTTGGAAGAAAACTAGTTACTATTTCACTTTTAAACAGATTTTTACTAAAGCAAGTGTTTTAAAAGTTATTTTGGCCAGGTGTGGTGGCTCACACCTGTAATCCTAGCACTTTAGGAGGACAAGGCGGGAGAAATTCAAGACCAGCCTGGGCAACATAGTGAGACCTCATCTCTTATTTTTAAATTTTAAAAAACATATAATTAATAAGATAAATAAAAATATTTAATTGCTTTATTTAATTCTGGTTGGATCATATTTTCCCATGCAGTATTTCCTGACTTGTATTTGAGTCAGCTGTATTTCAATCTGCTGCACCAGTCCTAGAACAGAAGTAGTGTTTAAGTTTTATAGAATTCTTGCAACTGAGATAGAGTATGTTGGATTTAGAGTACGCCTCCTTACTGTCTTAACTATTGCTTCATAGAGTATCTCTTATATTGTTTTTAACATTAGAAACATAACCAGATCCAGTGGGCTTAGGGTTCAAAAATGAGCGCGCGGGTGAGGTAGAAGAGGGATTGCCCTTCTGCCCTGTGAGCGAGATGGGCCCCTGAGGTGTCAGTCCCCTGTTCAATTTCTTAAATACATGTTGAGCACCTGCCACGTGGAAGCACAGTGTCCATGCGTGTGCCTTCTTCTGCATTAAGAATGTGAAAATTCATGTGCATTTCCTAAAGGAGGGGAGTGTCTTAACCCAGGAGTGCAACATTTATAATCTCTCTGTCAATTACAACTTGGTCTCTTGGTGTGTTTGTGGTGGTGGATTTGTGTATTTAAGTGATCTATCTATGGGATTCTTCTGGAAGTATTTGTTTACTAGTCATTTTCTCTTGGGGGATTTCAGAAGCCAGGAATACTGCCAGCTGCACAGGCACTCTGAAGTCAAGTTATTTCTGTACTATAAGGACTAGCTAGAAAAATAAAAGTCGCTGGAGAATGAGTTAATTTCTTTTACATTTGGCATTCAAAGACTTCTAAATTCCCATGTTTTTAAATAGAGAGTTCATTAAATTTTATTTGTGCTGTTTCTGCCATTCTTCTTCTCTATTTGCTTTAAGTGATGTTACGCTAGGAAGGAATCAATGTACCTTGAGCAGATGAGCAACAGTGTAAGATAGTAGGGATAAGGCTTTTAGTTTAGTTTTGTTTTTTATAAGTGAGCGGACGGAAAAAATCCCACAGTGGAAGAGGACCCAAGGGAGTTGCCCGGGCTTTTAGTTTTTTATCTTTTATCTGTCCTTGTTAATGCTTTGAACTGTGCAATGTAAATATTACTTTGCTTGGTCATTGGACATGGAGGTTGTACAGTGCCTATGGATTCTAAATTTAGTGTGAAATATTTTATTTATATAAGAACTAGTTTGTTTGTTTTTTTTCAGTTGGAGTCATACTCTGTCGCCCAGGCTGGAGTGCCGTGGAACACTCACGGCCACCCAAGTGTTGACCTGTTGGGCTCTGGCAATCCTTCTACCTCAGCCTTCCAAGTAGCTGGAACTACCAGTGTGCGCTATCACACCCGGCTCATTTTTAAAAATTTTTTGTAGAGATGAGGTCTCACCAAGTTGCCTGGGCTGGTCTCAAAACTCATGGGCTCAGGCAATCGACTCGCATTGGTCTCCCAAAGTGCTGGGATTACAGGCTGAACCACTGAGCCTGGCCAAGATCTAGTTTTATATATTGTAAAAGTATAAAGCATAATCAAATGAATTATCAACCACGCTGATTAAGAAATAGTGCAGTATGTTGATGGGGCCTTTTCCCCCTTACATTTACCTGTTTTTTTCCCTCTCTGTTATTGTTGTATAACTTATTTCTGCCAAGTGAGTTTTTCATTTTGTCTACAAGCAGGTGCTGCTAGTGAACTGCCAGCCAGTGTTCTGGCACTTCTGAAATCCCTGACCCTACAGTCTCTGGTAGTTGAATTTGTTTTTATTCCCAAGTTCTTGTAAAGAATAATATAGTAGCAGCAGCCCAGGCTAGAAATATGGGACCCAAAGCTATATCAAGTTAAGGAGCGTCTTAAAGGTTATTTCTTAGAAATAAAATTTTCTGTGAAAATTAATTGCCCATACTATTCTCACTTTTTTTATGTCTATGAATCACATACTTTTCTAACTCATTTATGTTTATACATGAAGATAATCAATGACTACAGAAAGAACTTTCCAATTTCATGGAAAGTATTTGAAGTTGTCATGATGGTTATTTACTATTCATGGGGAAAAAAAACTATTGTAGTGAGATGGATCACAGTATATATCTGATAGTAGCCCTAGTACTATCGTTGTTAGGAGTAGATGGTGTTGTTTGCTATATGATAATCAGCTTTATAATTAACCTGGCGTGAGATTTATCTCATATATTTTTATAACATCTGATGTTAGATTTAGATAGAGATAAATACACAGATTTTGTGTTTCGGAGCAGTTCTGAGTTCACAGTGATAGCGCAGACCTTCCCAGCCCGCAGTCTCCCCCCACCTGGCAAATGAACATACCGGAGGAGAGTGGTGCATTTGTTACAAGGGATGACCTTACATGGGCCCATCAGCACCCCCAGAGGCTGGGGTTTACATTAGCGTTCCCTCTTGGCAATGTACTCTCTGTGTGGATAGGTGTGTAGTTTCCACCATTATGGGGTCATACAGAACAGCTCTCCGTTCTGAAAGTCCTCTGTGTTCTGCACCGCCCTCCCTCCCCCAGCCTCTGGCAACTACTATCTCTCTCCATCTCCACATTTGCCTCTTCTGAGATGTCATGTAGTCGGAATCATACAGTGATGTTAGATGTTAATCTCCGAAACTTGATTTGATGTCAAAAGGGGGGCAGATTCATACACCAATATTTTCTTTCCAAAGCTTCACTTGACAGCATTTTCATAAATAAAATGAACCACTGCCGTTGAAATTATATATTCGGTATATTCACCAAAACATAAAAGCAGATTTGTTTTCTGACGGCAGGGTTGCAAATTGCTCCTCTGCTTGCTTCCAAGTTAATTATGGGCACTGAGAGATAAGTGCCAAGACCGAACTTGATTGCCTTCTCCCTGTCTCTTTCAGTGGAGTAAAGTGGGGTCAAGTAGTCTCAGGAGCCCTGAGCCCCTCTCAAAGCCTCCCTGGCAGCGGGCCTGGCCATATCCAGGGCGTGAGCACACAGCGCCTAGCTCAGTCTCCTTAGTCATCTCAGCACGTGCGACTGGCCTGGCTGCTGGGTTCTGGCCAGCATGGCCATGGATCCGAGCCAGGGTATTATGAAAAAGCACCAGGTTGGGTTTCAGCTCTGTGTGGTTAGACTGAAGGATCTAGCTGCCAATTGTCAACCAAATTCCTCACACTTCGCTCGATGAGTTACTTGTATTGGTGTCCAAAAGGAAGCAGAGGCTTTTTAGAAGTCCATGTTTTTTTTTTGAGTTGGAGTCTCACTCTGTCACCCAGACTGGAGTGCAGTGACCGCTCCTGGCCACCGCAGCCTCGACCTGCTGGGCTATGGCGATCCTTCCGCCTCAGCCTTCCAAGTAGCTGGAACTACAGGCGCGTACTACCACGCCTGGCTAATTTTTGATTTATTGTAGAGTTGAGGCCTCGCCAAGTTGCCCAGGCGGGTCTCGAACCCGCGGGCTCAGGCAGTTCACTCACCTCAGCCTCCCAAAGCGCAGGATTATAGGCTGAGTCACCGAACCCGGCTGAAGTCCATGTTCTTTATGTTAAATTGCCATCCAAGAAGTTGGAGCTCTTATAGTCGGCCTGCAGTCTTCTATTTTGTCTAATATCAAAGTGTTACAGGAGGGATTTTTGGAAGTTCTTTCAATAACAGAAGGGCATATAAAATTGTTTCTTTCCATTTATACTTTTCTGCATATGAATAATTAAACCATGATAGCATGTATTAGGTTTGTACTAAAAAACAACAAAGATAGGTCTTCCAAAATGTCCCGCTTTTTTTCCTTTTGAGACTATAGGTCAGAGGATGCTATTCCCAAATTATTCTTAAGATATGTTACCAGTCTGTTTGTTTTGGCAAGGTAAACTGTTAAGACTTAACAAATGATGTCTGCAAAGCACAGGCTTTGTTAAGTATATAAACAGGCTACAGATGTTTCTATGGGAAGAAATTATCTTATTCATCTCCATATTCTAGTGCTCAGCTCTTAGCATTCAGTGAGTTTTTGTTGAAGGAATAAAAACTATCTTTTCCCTCTGCTAGTAACAAATTGAGCAGTGTGTTTGATTGTTTTTGTGTATCCTATCTTACACCCTCAGAACCAGCATAGATGGCTTTATGATGTCATATATAACATGTCCGTAGTTCTGAAACATAGGAACATGACTGTGCATGACCCCATGACCCCCTCAAGAGCAGCGTGGGCCTGGCTGCTGGACCTGTGTGCTCTCATCTACCTAATCCTGAATTGTGCCCCACATCTTTAAAATAAAATGTACTTTAAAAAAAAAGATAATATCAAATGTTTGCTAAAGTGATTGGACCAATGTACTGTTCCTTATGTGCATGAGTTTTCACTAATACTTACTGCCAAACAGGCAAGTATAAAATAGGGTCTTCATTTGCTTTCCCAAGTACTAATAACATTGAGCATCATATATATATGATGTATATGATATATATATGTAATACCCATGGTTCCTCCTTTGAAATGCTTGTTCATGTCCATTGCCCATTTTCTAATTGGGATGTTTTGAAAAAACAAAAAAATAGAAGTAAATTGAATCACTTGTGGTTTCACCTTCTGAAATTTGTTGTTATTATTATTATTTTGAGTCTAAGTCTCACTCTGTTGTTGCCCAGGCTGGAATGCAGTGGCATAATCACAGCTACCCCAGCCTGGGATACCTACTGGGCTTAGGCAGTTCTTCTGCTTCAGCCTTCTTTTTTTTGTTGTTGTTGGTATTGATATTTATTTCTGTTCCACCGTAGTTGAGAAGGTGAATGGCAATATTATGATCTTATGGAATTTGTTTATGCTTGATTGCCTCAGCCTTCTAAGTAGCTGGAACTCTAAGTGCAAGCCACTGTGCCTGGCCTGAAATTTGTTGTTATTGTTTTGACGTGTATTTTTCCCCAGATCTTAAGGCATAAATATACTTAAGAAAAAAATCATTGCTTTTTACTAATATTATCAACATTTTAATGTGCTTAATTAGCATCAGAGGTCACACTTCTTAATATAAAACAGCGAAAAAATTGTTCAATAAATGTATTTGTACAATTTTAAGTTATGCTGCAGCAGACATTCTTTTTTTTTTTTTTTTTTTTGGCGACTCTGATGGGACACGAAAGCAAACATTCTTATATATAAATCACCATGTGGGCTGGGCGTAGTGGCTCATGCGTGTATTTCCAACACTTTGGGAGACCAAGGCAGGAGGCTCACTTGACCCAGCCTGGGCAATATAGCAAGACCCTGTCTCAAAAAAAAAAAAAAAAGTTACCATGTCACTCTCCTATTGCGTAGACATTCTTAAGTAAGTGAGTTTCACTTTGGATTGGCTCGTACCATGGTATCTTACCCGCATGAGGCCAGTTTTCATGGCTGCTCTCCTGTGGATCAGGCACTGGGAAAGTGCCTGAGCCCTGGAGAAAAGGAAGAACCATCAGTGGGGATAGCAGGGAAACAGGATTAGAGATCACTCCTGGCCCTCTTTGTTTCATGCAAGATTTCTAGTAGCTTGTAAAAGGAACATTTAAAATGAACTAATTTGCCGGGCTTGGTGGCTCAGCCTGTAATCCTGTGCTTTGGGAGGCTGAGGTGAGTGGATTGCCTGAGCCCGCGGGTTCGAGACCCGCCTGGGCAAGAGAGACCTCATCTCTACAATAAATCAAAAAATCAGCCGGGCGTGGTAGCGTGCGCCCTTAAAGTTCCAGCTACTTGGAAGGCTGAGGCGGAAGGATCGCCGGAGCCCAGCAGGTCGAGGCTGCGGTGGCCGGGAGCGGCCACTGCACTCCAGTCTAGGCGACAGGGTGAGACTCCAACTCAAAAAACAAAAAAAAGAACCAATCCCTTAAAGCTTGCAAAAGCGAGTCAGGATTAAATCAAAGTGGAAAGTGAGGACTGGAGGCAAGAGCAGCCCTGATGTCCAGGAGATGGCAAACTGCGGATCCCAGACTCAGCTTCCCAATTGGGCTGTGAAGGTCTTGGCATGCAGAGGAGGCACAGTGGTTTAACAGGATCTCATGCAAAACAGGAAGAACACCTGCTTCTTAGAGGACCTTTTCCAAATATTAAGTAAAATAAAAATAGGGAGCTTCATGTAGGCGATAGTGAGTAATGGGGAACCCTCAATATGCCATCAGGGGTTAGTTTTTGAGTTTCTTTTTTGTATAATTCTATTTGTAAACATCAATTTGTTTTCATGTCTTTTACCTTTTTTTAGAGCTCTTAGACTAAAAAGTGTATTTAAACAGAATAGAATAAAACTCACTTTGTCTTGCAATTAGCTTATGGGCACATTGGACTCTTTTAAAATACGTTATGGAATCTTAGTGATCTGATTTCTGTCTTGAATTATTTTGCTGTCTCATCATCTTAGACTATTTCACCATTATTCCCACCTATAAGTTTAAAAAGATTAAAATAATAAAATGGAAGAATGATGGAATCACTTAGAAGGATGATAGGATAATGAAACAAATCACTGCAAGCGAAATAAACAACTATTTATTACTCTTCTGTTTTCTAATTGCATTTCTAAAAGTATGGCATGGTCTTTCAAGAAGCTATAAAAGAAGCCTGGAGGTATCAACTTTTAAGTCTTTTTTTTTTTTTTTTTAAAGTTTTATTAGCCACAGTTTAGAATTCAGAATTTTTCATTCTGTGTTCATCATAACAAAGAGAAGGAAATGGATAGAATAAGCCATATCACAGTGATTAAATGAATGAGGTGATGAATGCCAAGAGACAGTAGCACTCTAGGCTCCAACATTGATGGTAAAGTTAGTGAAATCTCAGACTGAGTTTTAGCTGATGGTATCATAGATACATTTTCTCAGATTACCCAGTCTATGAGCAACTGATATATTTCTAAAGACAGAAAGAAATATGATAGTTTCATTCAATCAGTCATTTCCCAGGAAAACCCGCGTCACCCACTATTTTGTGGCAAGAGTGTAACCCATGATGTTTTGTTATTTTGCTAAGGGGAGCGGGGTGGGGGGGTGTTTACCATGTTCTTTCATCTTTTTGATGTTCATGCAGCAGATGTGCTTGATACAGTTTGTAATGTACCAGAGCTGAAAGGAGTTTGTACAGAGGTGACTGGAAGGGAATGAAGGATGTAGAAATGAAACATATTCCTTGGACTGACAATTTTCGTTAGCATTCATAAATCTAAATGAATATGTCAATGAATTTATGGAGCCAAGAATATGACATCTTTCTTCAACAAAATTAAAAGCCATTCAAGTTCTCAGAAGCGCCTTGCATTCTCTTCTTGATCTTTGCAGTCAGAAGAAAAGTACAGTGCGTTCTGAGGACACCTGAGTGAGAAGAACCAGCATTAACACATTCGAGCCTCTTAAGGGAGATCTTGCAAGCACAGTTGAGCCTCAGTTTCCACACATTCCATGTTTGCAAACTCACTTCCGTGCTAAATTTACTTGCAACCCCCAGATCACACTCTTGGCCCTTTAGCAGTCGTTTGTGAACATGTGCATGTGCACAGTGCCAGAAAAATTTCCATCACCCAGCACGGCGTGTTCCTGGCTGAGGTCAAGCAAGGCAACACTCTGCCTTCTTGTTTCGGCTTTCACCCTGTACACAAGCATGCCTTTCATGATTTGTTTAGTGCCATGTGTTTCACATTTTGTACTAAATGGGATGTTCCAAACTCTTGTCACAAATTATTGAACCTTTTCCTAGGCATTGACTGACTGCATTATTTCACTGTTTTAAGTGGCCCCCAAGGGTAGTGCTGACCTGCTTGTCTGCTGTTCCCAAGTACAAGAAGGCAGCGATGTGCCCTGCTGCGATGATGCATGTGTTAGAGAGACTTCCTTCAGGCATGAGTGGAGGTGCTCTGGGTTGCAAGTTCAGCGCTAGTGAATCTAGAAGATATGTGAAGTGAAGTGTCTTTAACCAGAAGCACACTTAAAACCAGGTTACATATTGATCAGTTCACCTGTACTTGGTGAAACATGTTGCGATCAGAGGTTCGCAGTCTAACTCTGTCATTTTCCTAGAAGCAGTAGAATTCAGTATTTGTGGCAACTTTGTAGAGCCTGACTACCACAAATAACAAGAGTTGCCTGTGTATACTATTTTCAGTATATTTGCAGTTTTAAGACCAGGAAAAAAGGGAATACAAATTTGGATTGGTATGTTTACATTCTTTTTTTTTTTTTTTTTTTTTGAGTTGGAGTCTCACTCTGTCACCCAGACTGGAGTGGAGTGCCACACTCCCGGCCACTGCAGCCTCGACCTGCAGGGCTCCGGCGATCCTTCCGCCTCAGCTTTCCAAGTAGCTGGAACTACAGGCATGCATTACCACGCCTGGCTAATTTTTGGTTTATTGTAGAGACAAAGTCTCTCCAAGTTGTCCAGGTGGGTCTTGAACCTGCAGGGTCAGGCAGTCCACTCACCTCGGCCTCCCAAAGTGCTGGGATTACAGGCTGAGCCACCCAGCTGGCCTGTTTAAGTTCTTATTAAAGTTATCTCTTGAAATTTTTTGCCCTGGGCCGGGCTCAGTGGCTCATGCCTATAATCCCGCGCCTTGGGAGGCTGAGGTGAGTGGATTGCCTGAGCCTGCGGGTTCGAGACCCGCTTGGGCAACTTGGTGAGACCTCATCTCTACAATAAATAAAAAATTAGCCGGGCGTGGTAGTGCGTGCCTGTAATTCCGGCTACTTGGAAGGATCGCCGGAGCCCAGCAGGTGGAGGCTGCGGTGGCCGGGAGCGGCCACTGCACTCCAGTCTGGGCGACAGACTGAGACTCCAACTCAAAAAAAAAAGAAAGAAATTCTATACTCTGTGTCCTTTTATTCTTACGTAAATCTTTCACAAGTGGCTTTAAGAACATTAAAGACTTAGAAAAAGTCCATTGGACCCAGATAGTTAGTGCTTTTGGGAGGTCCTAACGTGGGATCATAAAATCCGAGGGCGTAAATAAGAAAGCCCGGTTCAGTTCCCTGGGTGTGTAGTTGCTGTGCCCTGGTGGTGTATTGTGGTGAGCCAGCGCAGCGTGGAACACCTGGAACGGAGCTTCCGTCACTGACCTTTTTTGGGCCGCTGACAGATCGTTAGAATCACAGATTGAGGTTGTACTTCAATAAAGATTCCAGAGTTCTGTGCTGGCAAGGTGAGGGCCTGTACATTTGCCTAGAAACCAACCAGGAAACCAAGTGCAGATTGGCCCTGGAGACTGTTTGCATTCCTGGATTTACCAGTGATGAGCAGGATGTCAGGGACTGTGGGCTGTTCAAAGCCTTCTCAGAGCGGATAGATGGTCCACGCACTCTGCTACTTTCTCTGTGTGGGAGACTGACCCTGAAGTGCATGCTTCTTACAGCATGCTTCTTACAGATGTTTCTGAAACATCTGTTTGCGTCTCACTCTTCACTCTCAGGAGCACGCATGGCACGTCACCATGTCTGTGCTCTAAGACTGGTGTGTGACATGTGCTGAGTTCTTGGGATGTCCTCGAGTAGTGTGAGCCGGTGAATTTGTAGATGAAGAAATGGGGACATAGGCTAAATTATGTATCCACATGACTAATTAATGGCATAATGAGCATAGCGATGGCAATTAGAGAGCGAGGCAGTCCCTCAGGCTGTGTGTCTGGTCTTCCTCCTCAGCGTGGAGGAATGCTTGACCAGGGCATTGTTTTAGGACAGCCTGTATGTGGGGACAAGCATAACACCCACGCCCATGTCACCGTTAGTCTCCTTCCAGACAATGTCACTTCTGTCCACTCGCTTACCTCTGTTGTGTTGGCCACCTTGGCTCCCGTCACTCCATGTGTTCTTGGTACTCCTCCCCCCACCCCAGCACCTTCCTTGGGCTCCTGTGAGGGCCCTGTCTTCATCCTCTTCTTCATCAGCACCTTCTTCTAGAGGGCTGTTTCTGGATGCAACTTTAAGAATAGGTGCTTGGACATCTGTTTGCAGATGATGCCCACATTTGTATTTCCAGCTCTGACGTCCTCCCTCAACTTATTGGTTTGTTGACTGCTCCACTAGGGTCCCTGGTGCCCCTCTCAGCATATCCAAGGGAGCAGCCTTTGTTTATACACACACATGCGCGCGCGCACACACACACACACACACACACACACACACACACACACGTCGTTGCTTCTCCTCCCCCCCACCCCCCCGCCCCAGTCTTCTGCATTTTAGAGGTCTTCCTGGCGTCAGGATAGCAGTCCATTGCCGCCCTTGCTTTCTCAGAATCTATTCCCAGTTTGGCCACTAGGCAGTGCCTCCACTGGCCAGAGCCCCCGCCATGCTTCACCTGCAGGCCATGCAATTTTCTCACAGAGAGTTGCATCATATGGGATCACCTGTGCTCAAGCATGGCAGCGGCTTCTCGCTGCAACAAGGAGGAGACCCTGTGTCCTGGTCACAGCCTCTCAGGCTCTCTGGATCCCCTCCTTGCCTGTCACCCCATCCTCCTTACATCAGGGCCTGTCTCCCGCAGCTCAGGGATACTAGTCTCTCGGTGGGTGCATATGCCAAACTCCTGCCTCCTGGCCTCTCCGGCTTCGTCAAGTGGGGTGGCCTTCAGCAAAGGGCTAGCTCCGTTCAGGGGGATTGTGGGCCACGGTACCTGTGGACTGGCCTGAGGGCGCAACGACCTCATTCTCCGAGATTCGCCCTCTTCCTTCCCCATGGCTTCATTTGGGCGTAAAATTTAATTTGGTTTTAAACCAAAGTCCGTTCACTGATGGCTAAATGAAGATGAGCGGGAAAGGGAATATTAAGAATAGCACACTGCGTGACCTCGCCAAGACAGTGCTGTCGCGTGTGGGGCTCGCGGTCTTGCTAGTGGGCCCGCGAGGTCTGCTTGGGGCTCTGTGTGCTCTGGCAAGCTGCTTGCCAGCCAGAGCTTCGGGCCAGCACAGACCCGGCCTTCCCTCGTCCTACCCACTTGTCCCTTTTTCTGAGTTCTCCACATGTGTTTTCTTTGTAAGAAGAAAAATTAACTAATGGAAGTGAACCAAAAAGAGAGAGAAAGGAATTCATTCCCACCTTCACAAAGTGCTTGTGCTTGTCAAACTTGATTTTTCTCTGAGGAAGGGACACTTTGGTATTTCTCTAAGATTATGAATGGAGCCATTGGATCCTAACATTCTGGAAGACACTATCTTTCTGCTGCATGGAATTTGCTTTTCTTTCGATTATAAAATGAGCTGTCTCTTGTTAAGGCGCATGTATGAAATTATCCCCACATATTCTTAAATATGCTGATTAGGTCAGTCTGTTGTGATCATTCTTCAGTTTCTCTAAAATCATTTTGAAGCCAGGCTCGGTGGCTCAGCCTGTAATCCCGCGCCTTGGGAGACTGAGGTGAGTGGATTGCCTGAGCCCGCGAGTTCGAGACCCGCCTGGGCAACTTGGTGAGACCTCATCTCCGCAATAAATAAAAAACCAGCCGGGCATGGTAGCACATGCCTGTAATTCCGGCTACTCGGAAGGCTGAGGCGGAAGGATCGCCGGAGCCCAGCAGGTCGAGGCTGCAGTGGCCAGGAGCGGCTACTGCACTCCAGTCTGGGTGACAGAGTGAGACTCCAACTCAAAAAAAAAAAAAAAAAAAAAAATAATTTTGAATTTTGTAGGATGTAAACATTTAATTATATTATACCAGTTATATTATTTACTACAGAAAAATGTTAGAATTATTTTTATTTTACAAATAAATTTTCCACAAAGAAATAACAGCT